>PYST01000295.1:0-49806 GCA_003049485.1 Ophioceras dolichostomum
AAATCAAGCAGGGCCAGCGCATCCTCGACGGCCTCGTCTGGTCCTACGACACCGCCGACAAGAAGCTCACGTTGTGCCTCCCCGAGCTGCCGCTGCAGGCGCAAACGGCGGATCGAGCAGCCCGCCACATACGGGAGGAGGCCCTACTCGTGCTGGAGGAGGCCATGGAGAAGCACCGGGCGTTAGCCGACCGGATGGACAACGAATTGCTTCCCAACCCGGACAGGCTGGTGGTCGACAGACCCAAGACCATCATGTCGAACCCGATGACGCCGACGAAGCGCGTTGATCGCTGGTTGGGATGGCGCGGCTTGTGGGGTTGTGCGGGGCACACCAGGATGAAGTTCGTGGTGCAGGTCGGCTTTTCTCGACATGTCTCTGTGGAGGAGGCTATTGGTAAGTACTACTTACCGAATGCTACTAACTTCCCTTTCTGTGGTGTTCTTCCAAAAGCTTCCCTCCACTCGAGTATTTTCCTCCACCGATTTTCTTTAGTCAGCTTCTGCTAACCCGGATAATGCACTCGCAGCATACACGAACCGAAATCCCCACATCCTAACTGTCAAGAATGGAGAACCTAATTGTGGCAATACGCTTCCACTATTCTACATGACCTTCTATCAGCTTCTACTGTCTTCTATCTTCTTCTATCACATAAGTCAGAATTCGTCTCTTCTAGAACTGCCTGTACTATTTGTAATACAGTTCTAGAAGATTCTACAGTTCTTTACTCGTGTATATATAGAGCTCTTCTGAGCATCACATTCTCTAGCTAGATCTAGAGGATAAGTCACTCCTTAGCAGTCTTGTCCCAAACTNTAAGTCACTCCTTAGCAGTCTTGTCCCAAACTAGAGCTGGCTTCCTCCCGTTCCTCACGTTATCAGGCTATCGATTTTGACACTAACAATCCTCATCCTCAACATCACGCACCGTTCCCAACGCGTCCGATACGCCGAGCTCGGCGACGGCGACCCTAAATGGAAGGGAAAAGATCCTGAGATCCCCTACGAAGGCCCGCTGTCTCTCGTCCGGAACAAACGCCTTGTCGACACGGCGGACGGCGCATCGCGTGGCGCAACGCGATGCGCATCGGATGCGTCGAACGTCTTCTTGCTAGACCAGTTGTTTGGCCAGCGGTGGATGCAACTGGGGCAACCGGGGCCGTCGAGCCGGCCAGCCGAGCGGCAGGTGGACGCGCGACGGACCCCCGTCGTGAACCTCCGCAACGTCGACGTGCGCACGATGGCGGAGAAGGGGGAGAAGATCCGCCTATCGCTGAGGGATGATCTGTACGGGGCCGAGGAGGACGACATGCCGTCGGACCTGCCGTCGGTCAACATCTACTTCTGCGATCTGCTGCACGGCGTCGTGGGAGGTGCGGCCGAGGCGCAGGCGGAGTTCGACCTGGCGGGAATCTGTGGGGAGGCGATGGCAGAGAGGCTGAGGAAGAGGCAGAAGCTGATGGAGGTGGAGATGGCAATGGGGTGCCTGAGGCTGGCGAGGAAGAACCACAGGAGTGGTGAAGAGGAGGGCGACAACGATGTGGGTGGGAGAAAGAGGAGGGCTCAAGTGGATAAGGAGGAGAAGTAGGAGAAGGAGGATAACGACGACCTGTACGGGTAACTAGCAGGCGATGGCGTCGGCCGAGTTGCTTGAGATCGACGAGGTACCGGGTGGGCGGTTTTGCGACTGTCTGAGCACTTTGGGGGTTGGGGGCGGACATATTGTTCTGGGGTCAGCCTGTCTATTGAGTGTCTACCCAGAAAGGCTGTTGCTGTTGCTGTGGCTGTGGCTGTTATTGTAGTTTGCGAATTCGTAGCAATGGTAACCCGGGAACAGAGCGAAGACAAGAGACGGGAAAAAAAAGAGAAGCCAGCGATACCCATATAGAGTTCGGCGTAATGCTGCAAAATATGTACATTGGTACAAATGGAGGGAGTCTGGATTTCTCTCTCCTGTTCGCCACTTCATCACAGCTAGATCTGGCAGCAATACCACTTAGGTACTAAACACATCTCCTCCCTCTTTTTCTAAGACTCAGGGAATCGTTAACTACAAACAACATGTTGAGTCCTTGGCAACCCGTTTGTGCCTTTCTTTCTCCCTTGCTCTCTCTCCCTCACCCAAACCCCCCTCACATACTCATCACTCCCGCATAACTGACGACCTTCATCTTCCTGCTACCTCCCTAAGCAAGGTTCGCCCCTTTACGCCGGCACAGGGGCGGCGGCCCGGGCGGTCACCTGGTTGACGACGAACCGCGTGGCCTCCTGACCGTTGGTCTGCACGTAGCTGAGGTGCACCTGCCTGCTGTTGCCACTGTCGCAATACGTGTCACCCGAGTTGCAGAAGCTGGCTATCCGGGGGACGAGGTCGCCGTATGCGGCGCTGTTTTGGCGGGGGACGCTGTTTTTTGGCTGTTATGATTAGCTATTTTAAAGATTAAGTTCATAACGGGGAGGAGAAGGGGGAGTGTAAAGGGATTGAAGTAGGAAGGTGCCTAGGTAGGTTTGTGACGCACACCGTTGTTCCTGGTCGTTCCGAGGTTGAAAGGTGCGGCGGCGACGTGGGACGGGTCGCCCGTTAGGACGATGGCGGAGACTGTGCGGAAGATGGAGAGTGAGGTCAGTCTTTCCGAATTATCCTTTCTAGGCGGTACCGTGGGATGTGCCAGTCGGTCAGTCGACTTACTCTGGGCAGCAGTCGCAGGCGCCAGCGGCCCCGCAGCCGGGAAGCCGATCTCGCTGACGCCATACGCCACGTCGGCGGCGACATGGGCGCCCTGCGAGTAGCCCATCAGCACCATCTTGGACTGCGGGCACCTGGCCGCGTACTGGTTCACTAGGTCCGCCATCGCCTGCCTGCCTTGGCTCTGGGAGTTGACGTAGTTCTGGAGCGTCGAGGGGTAGTCCACCGATGCTATGTCCGAGCCGGGGATCTGCGCCATCACGTCGTCCGCCACCGCCCCGATGACGCCCGGTGCGGGCCGCTCCGTGATAGTGTGAGCGACGATGATGTGCACTCCCGTGGCACAGCCGCCGGCCGCCTGGGCAATGGTGACGGAGGGGAGGAGGAGCCCGAGGACCGCCGCGGCGCGGGGTGGCAGTGATGTTTGCATGGTCGCTGAGAAGGAATGTGTTTTGAGGACAGAGGATGAGTAAGGTAGGTGTGATATTCCAACCACAGCGTTTGCTTGGATGCGTAAGCAGGCAGACGGAAAGGACGGAAAGCAATGATTGCAATATAGACGTCATCGACTTCCCCAAACGAGTGATGATGTTGACATGTTTCTCACAATACCAACACTGCATATACGGGAGAGGCGGCTGGTCGTCTTGTATCCCACAAGCCAAGACATCATTCTACTATCTTGGATCTTTCATTACTGCAGGGTCCTAGGCTGTTTCTCCTAGCTTGGGATGAACTTCCCGAATTTTCCTTGCTGATCTACAGATCCTTTTGCCCCGTCTGATCTAGGTGCGATTGAGATGTGACGAAGCAAATGAGTGTGCGCTATTGGACGGGAGCTGTTAAGCTCGGGATCCAAAGCTTGCGAAGATCTCAACTTTGTACCGAAAGAGGAAGGCTTGCGATGCTTGGGTGTTTCACTGTTTGCGCGAAGGGCGGTCGAATTATGCTTGGTGGAGGCTTATCACTCTTCTGCTTGGCAGCTGCTTGGGGGTTGAGGGACCCTGCTGCGACGGCAGCAATGGACCGCCTGACCCACACATCTCGGTCCCACGACTCCGGCTCCCGGGTCGGAATTCGACAGGGCACGAAGAGATGTTCGTAGAAACGACAGATGTCACGAAAGTGGGAAGTGAAGTAACACCCACACACCACAGACATAAAGGCAGAAGAACCTTCACCAAACAGATGATCCCACCAATCGCTTCTTTTCTTCATGTGGCGCACGCTGCGCCTTTGTCGCTACAAGAACTGGAGCGAGCTCGTTCGTTGGAGCGTCCGAACTGTTCGCAAGTGAAATACAAGGGCAGGATCAAGCGCGTGCGACTTGAATCCGACGGTTTCTGCCTACAATTTTAACGATCGGCCCAGGCCAGGCAGGGTTCTCACGGACACACCAGAGAAAACCCAACTGAGGAAATGGAGAAGGAAGATTGGAACTTTTCATCAGATTAAGGAAGACCGCCGCGGGAGAACATCGGATAAGGCTGAGACCTGACCGCGAGTTGGACTCAAATTGAAAATGATGATTCCACGACTGCTGTTTCGGATTGCTGCGGCGCCTGTTATGACGGTTTGGTTGAGCTGCCACCTTTCTTGTCCTCATCGTCTCTTTTCCAGCCCTGCTCTCACCCGATTTCGTCACACTAACGCGAAAATTGATACGCGACTGGTCTGCTTCCGGAAAAACTCTTTCGGCAGTTGAGTCTCCTGTCTACCTAACCTGGTGGGTATTTTGCTTCCTCTCTGCCTGCTTCGACATGAATCTACTTCCCTTCGTCATTATCAACCATCAAATTGAGGGAAGTTTTCTTTATCTCGCTGTTATCGATAACCGTGCGATACGACGCTGCCCACAACATCATCCTCATTGAATTGGTGGGTTTGGAATCACATGGCAGTGGAAAGCGAGGACAGCCAAATCGGTCACCCATTCCTCCCAAATTGGTTCGGGGGATTTCCAATTCCAGCATCGGTTGAGAAATAGGGCCTGCCGACCAGGCGGGCGTTCACCAGGCCGTCTCGAACGGAATAGCATTTGATGTTCGTCTGCCCCTCGAAACAGAAAAGGTAAAAGGCGAGCCACATGTTGTACGACAGGGCCTCAGTTCTGCGCCGGCCCTGGCCTCAATCAACAACAACTCGCGCCACAGCTCAGCTCAGCAGCTCCTCCGTCCGAAGAAGTTCCCGTCCCAGCCCAGCCAGCCCTTCGGCCGTTTGGCCGTTCGGATCCGTTGGAAGAAGGCGGCGACAAAGAAAAAAAAAACCAGGTTTGGGTTGCTGATGAAGGATTCGCTGTGCCCATCGGCCCCTCTCAACACCTCAATCTTGATCGGATCATCAACCAGATCGTGCTCAGTGGTCTCCTGCCCTCTCAGCTAGGCTCCTCTGAGAGTTCTGACGTATTGGACTTTTTCTCTCACGTTATTTTCCCATTGTTTTTAATTTGGTTCGGAGATCGGAGAGCTTCTTCCGAGTTGGCGGGCCCCAGTCCCTATGATTCCTCGAGCATGGACAAAGCCACCATGGGAGATGAATGATGATAGGCTTCACAAGCTCACATCATTTCCCTCGCTTTCGTTCCGACCAAGCCGCAGCCACCCAGTCAGCGACAGGAGTATGCGGGCGGGGCGACGGCCCAATATTTACGTATTTGCACCGAAAGAGAGACGGACCACCAATCGAGATTTCATTCGCGAGTGCGAAGATGAAGAAAAAACTTGAACTGGCGACAGAGAGGGATGATCTCAAGTTCCCAACCACCGTCATATCCGGTGAAGGGGAAGCTATTCCTCTTTCTACTAGCTTGGGCCGATCCTCTCTCGTGTTCTGTGCTGTCGTTCTGAATAGCACCAGCCTCTCTCTGTCTACCAATCAGTTTTGTCGCCGAGCAACCGAAGTCACCCACTGTTTGTCGCGTGACTTCAAAGCACAGCAGTACAAAGTGTGGTTGACGTTGAAGAAGCGAATATTGTTTCTAAATCGGGACACGGGCGGGAGACATGAGGTTGATTGATCTAGCGTTCACCAGCCAGCAAGCCAGCAAGCCAGCAAGCTACTCCGCGCCTAGTCAGTCCTGGCGGGATTGGCTGGTCACTTGCTAGCCTTGCATCCTCCTTCCTCAGATGGCTGCGCTGTGCGTCGGTGCAAGCTGCGAGCTGCAGGCAGCTGCAAGCGCGGCGATGAATACGGACCGGAGAGGATGTGTGGGCGCACTGCAGCAGATCAGAATGCACAGTGGTGTCTCCAGGCGTGAATTTGGGCAGTGGCTGGTGGCCTGCTTTCGAGTCCCCAGGTCAATGGCGATGGTCGGAGCCCAGCGACGAACAGTGGCATCTGGGTGTCAACGGGCCGGTGGAACATCTCCTGGTCGCCTGTCCCTTCCTGTTCACCCACATCCCGGAAAAACTGTAGACGAGTTCGGCTCCGATCGGTCTGCTTGATGTGGTCTGGTCGCGGCCCCCAAGCCAGAAAGTGTTCCGCAGGGCCCATCGCCAAATAGGTGCTTCTGTTCCCCCCTGCATTTCGCAGATCCGGTGGTGGTGATTGCTGGAGGTCTTGGTGCAGGATATCATGCCTGGACAAATGGCCATCCGTATCGAGCGAGCGGGAATGCATTCAAAAAAGAAGAGCACAGCCTTGCCGCCTCGGCTGTCCTTGGGTTAGAATTCCTTGGAGGGAACCAATCTCCGGTTCCCCCAAAGAAACCCAAGCATCACTCACCGAATTTCCATTTTTCAGGGTCCCGGGCCGGAATTTTGGCATTGCGCTGTGCCGTGCGGCCCTTACAAACTGCCAACAGCCCAAGACCCGACCCCCTGTCACCGACCCCTCATGTGCCTTTCTGTCCCCCTCCATTCCCACATTCAGCATCGGTGATGTCAGTCTACTATCCATTACCAAGATCCCTCCCTTCCGGGTTGGGCTCACTTGCGGGCTCCTGGCAGCCACATAGCCAGCCAGCGCAGCCCATCAAAGCCAGCAAAGCCGGGCAGAAGCCATCGAGCGAAGCTAGTGCAACCAGCATACGAAACCCAACGCCGGCCATGTGCAAGCACCAAGGGCGGGCCGCTGGACGAAACCTGAAGGCAACCGGTCGCCGTTGGCGGACTGGCGCCTGGCTGGGAGTATGCGGCTTCTGGATTGATTCGATAGACAGACAATATTTGGCAATACGAGCTGACAAGTTGACCGCTAAACCGCCTTGCCCGATCCATCCCAGCCGACCCTTCCTCTGAACCTTTCGCACCCGCCAACCAGCTGCCGAGAGCGGGCCCACTGGATCGATGAGCTTGGGCGGGTCTCCCTCGCTCGCGGTATTTTCGGACGCGGGTTGCGTGTTCGAGTCAGTCAGTCGAGCCCAGCGAAAACTCGTTTGTTGTTGCTTTCTTTTTGTCACATCATCACTGGGTCTTTCCCGCTGCCTGGCTCCCCGTTGTTGAAAAGAACAAGCAAAAATCCCACAAAATCCTGCTACTTAGCACACCATCATGGCCAGACTACTGAGAAGCGAAGCGACGGAGAGAGGAAGCCAAGTGCTGTCTGCACCGAGGTGCACGTAGTGGAGTGGAGAACCCCTAGCGAACAGCTAGAAACTGGGAATCCCACGACCCCCTTTTTTTTTCCTGCGGATTACATCAGTCATCTCTCATAGTCGAAACAATCGAGTTCGAGTGGACCATCCAGATGTTCGATATTCCGACCCTCTTCCGATACGGGAAATCAGGTGTCTGCTCGCAGAAGCTCGCAGGAACCGAGCCAGGCAACCTGGTAGCGTGGCTTGTGGTTGAGTGGCAGCATCAGGCGAGTGGGTGCACGGTATTTTTGGCACCGTCCAGCTTCTTTTTCACCACCTGCCAACGTTCAATACGGGCATTTGAAGGGGACACCCCGCACTGACGAAAAACCGGGGAACAACAAAAGAAGCTTACAGAGTTTTGCAGCATTGCAATCGTTTTGATCATGCTTCTATCCTGGGAAGAAGCGGACTCCGTCAGCAAAAAAACCGGAGCTTCTTGAGCGCTGTGCTACGAGTGCGGCAGCATTCCGGGAGTATTGCAAAATGATGCTTGATACGAAGCGGCACTTTTGGGCGACGCTGGCCATTCTGGGCCATTCTTTGCCAGCTCTGCCCACGGTTTCGGCCCTCTAAGTGTTGAAACTGTACTAGCCTGGGCTTTGACCAGCTGTTGGCCTCCAGAGGAGACCATTTCGGTACTCTTGTTCTATCCGTACCTGAACTGGGCCACAAAGACCCCTGCTTATGGCCTGGGCTCCTAGCCCGATGGCTGATGGAAAAGATCTTCGGGGCCACCACGCCGCGGCTGCCGTCTTCCGTCCTTCGGCACCCCGATCCTTCATGAGAAGAGATGGATCCCATGGACGCCAGCCTGCCAGCACACCACCCTCCCCCTCGTCTTCGCTGCAGCCAGGATCTTACGTCGTAGGGCGGTCCCAGCCCCTCATGATGATCTTCTCGGGCAGAAGTACGGACTCCATCAAGACGCACACGAAAACAAGCAACTCCGAGTGGACACGCAGGTGGAGTTGGCGAACGGCCAGTGGACAAGGCAAGCATGGGTGGTGCTATCCTATTCCCTCTCAGTCGTGATGATCCATATGCGATCGTCAGGCTGTCATCAGTCCTCATCCGACTAGCCCGTACGGAAGTACCAGGTAACGTGTATCCCGTACCTTTGTGCTACCTGCCACCCGCCTTGCAAGTTGCAACTCCCCTGCCCATGCCCATGCCCCGCCCAGTCCGTACCTCCCCGTCCCGCATGGAGGATCCGGGAAGTTGACCTCATCGCCATGATATTTTTTATTTCCTTTACGTCTTTTTTGGGGGGCTCCCCTCGACGGCCACCCGGGCTTAAAAGGGGCCGGCGGCCACGCCCTCACACCTTTGACCGCATCCGTTCCTGGCCCGGCCAGTCTCAGCTCTCTTGTAGCCTGTTCACTCGCTTTTTTACCTGGGCCTCACCCCGTTCACTCGCTGGCTAAATATTTCCACTCCGGACAAGAAGTCGGGCGAAGACTGAAACGAAACGAAACAAAGAGTCATAAGGAAGAGAAGGCCGAAACAGCAGAGGTCCAGCCAAAATCCGCACCACAATCGTTCGCCGCCTGTCCTGTCTCTTCTTACCCACTCGCTTTCCGCCATCGTCAGCCAGTCCCGAGCAGAAACACCGCCGTCTGGCTCTGACTGAACATTATCATCACCATGCGTGGAATCTTTCTGACCGCCCTGGCCATTGGGTCAGCTGGTGCTTGGAAGTACCCAGATTGTGTATGTACCGGCCGGCGGTCACTGTGACTCACTCATCTCGTCGGCTCCGTCGGCGTCCCGACCAGCGACAGACCCAGAACTCATCGGGACATGCAGAGCAGAAGCTAACCCTGCCACAGGAACCCGACAACTGCTACCGCAACCTGATCGACGAGCGGTTCAAGGACAAGTCGACAGCGTTTTGCTTCAAGTTCCTGGGTGGCAGCTACGGGACGCCGGGGGACATCCCGGCCGACTATGGCAACTGTGGCGGGAACGTCAAGGCCGTGAGCTCGGCTTGCTCGTGCATCACGTACACGGCCACGCACACGACGCCCTGCGACGAGACAACCAAAACGCAACCGCCTCCGACGACAACTCCGTGCACGGATGAGACGACCACTCAGCCGCCGCCCACCACTACGCCGTGCACCGACGATACCACAACGCAGCCGCCTCCGACTACCACACCATGCACGGACGACACAACCACCCAGCCGCCGCCTACCACGACTCCGTGCACGGATGACACAACTACGCAGCCACCGCCTACCACGACTCCGTGTACAGATGACACGACGACGCAGCCGCCTCCCACGACTACTCCTTGCACGGACGATACCACTACTCAACCCCCGCCAACAACGACGCCTTGCACGGACGACACCACCACTCAACCTCCTCCCACCACCACCCCTTGCACGGATGATACCACCACTCAACCCCCGCCGACGACGACCCCGTGTACAGACGACACCACCACTCAACCTCCTCCCACCACCACCCCTTGCACGGATGATACCACCACTCAACCCCCGCCGACCACCACTCCGTGCACCGACGACACCACAACTCAACCCCCGCCAACTACTACTCCCTGTACCGACGATACCACTACCCAGCCGCCTCCCACGACGACTCCTTGTACAGATGATACCACCACGCAGCCTCCGCCCACCACGACGCCGTGCACCGATGAGACGACCACCACTCAGCCTCCTCCTACCACTACTCCCTGCACGGACGAGACGACGACAACCTCCCCGCCTCCGACCACCACGCCTTGCACGGACGAGACTACCACGACCTCTCCTCCGCCGACCACTACTCCATGCACGGATGAGACAACCACCACCCACCCGCCTCCAACGACCACCCCGTGCACGGACGAGACCACCACCACTTATCCTCCTCCGACCACCACTCCTTGCACGGACGAAACAACCACCACTTATCCTCCTCCGACCACCACTCCTTGCACGGACGAAACAACCACCACTTATCCTCCCCCGACCTCATACACCACCTCAACAGTCTGCACAACCATCATTCGCACGATCACGAGCTGCCCGCCCTACAAGCCCTGCACAGGCCACTACCAGCAGACCACCGTCGTGACCGAGACCTACGCCGTCTCCACGACCATCTGCCCCGTCGAGCAGACCACCACACCCGCCTACACTTCGCCCACCCAGACCAAGCCCCACTACACTCAGCCGCCCGTCGACACGTACCAGTCCACCCTCAACCCGTCGACCTTCGTCGCGTCGCCCACCACGAGCGGCGGCTACTCACAGACGACGTCGACCAAGGGCTACGGCGCCACCACGGGCCCCGTCACCGTCCCGACTGCGGCTGCCGGTCGCGTCGGCGCTGGCTCCGGTCTGGGCATGGCTGTCGTTGTCGGTGTTGCTGCTTTCGTGATTGTCTAAATAAAAGAAACATGGGGCAGCTCGCTTTGCATTTCCCCCTCCTCCTTTTCTTTTCTTCCTCCATTTTTTTATTCTTCTCCCTGTTTTTTGCTCCTTTCATACCCTCCTTCGGAAAACGGATAGCCTTTTAGGAATATCGTCATCCCGCGGATTGTTCTTCATGGTTTTTTGGTGTTGCAATTGGCTCTGGCCAACGAGGGAAACAAATTGGAGGACAAATTATCACGACCATTCTAGAGAAGCGGATGGGCACACCTGCCAACAACAACACCCATGATCATCATCACCCAAGCGATTTCTTTTCACAGCGCACACAGCGGCAACTTGGAGTTTTGGGCCGGCCAATGCCAAAAGGCAAGGCAGACAGGGGAAGTATATAATGTTTCCAACATACCCTTTGTAATTTCTAACCATTTTCCTATTCGCGCGGTGGTAAATAGCGATAGGGGACGAAACGGATAACGCTTCATTTTTCTCAGGGATTTTTTTCGATTCGTTGACGGTCGGTTGCAGTGAGTTTGGTGTTTTATTGACAGGCACCTATTTCCCTATTTCTTTTTCTTTCTGGGTTTCGAAAACACAAGCAGATAGCATACCGGATAGTAGCAAATCTGATGACATTCCTTATTATTTTGAAACATTATTCTTGTGTGCTGCTGTGTTTTTGTGCGCGAGAGGGTTATGTGCTGGTGATGGATGGTGGGTGAGATGCTGGGGAAGGCGATTCTGGCCGGGGAAACTGGTCTGGAGGAAGAGGGGATGAAAAACATGAGGAGCGAAAAGGAAGAGAAAAGACGGAGGGTGAGAGCGCTAGCACCGGATCAATGTCGGAAGCCTCGACAGCGGCCTGGACACGGAGGCACAGCACGGGTTTTCTGTTAGTAGTGCATCAGGAAGCGAAGCCATTCAGCAATTCAGGGGGTAAGATACCACGTGACCGAGACGGATTCAGGGGCCAGCTGAAAGAGAATGCCACGTGATTTTGTTGGACAGCTGTTTACTCAGCCTCTTTGCAACTCGGCCCAACATCAACTTGCATTTTGCTACTTAACATCGCATCAACCCCGACGGACGACGGACGGACGGACAGACAGACGGACAGCTTTTCATTCCTGTGGAGAAGCCCGGGCTTCCGGACGAGGCGGGCGGTTAGTGAACTGTGCCGACAAGCCCTAGAGGTACCGTGACGCCAACGGAGGTTCCCCTTGTTTGCGCATTCCCGAGACTGCCTAACCTCTCCGGGATCACATAACTTCCATAAGCTACATAGTATCCCAGGCAGGTAGGGATTATTCGAGCCACATGCCTGTGTATGGACGCCCGACTTGCTGAGGAGCAGTCACGGGTCCAATCTCTCAGCCTCAGTCCTACTTTTCTGGTCGTGCCAACTCCATAGGTCCCCGTTTCAGGGCTCCGGCCCCCATCCGCGCAGTGACAGCGCAAAGCCGTGCAGAATGCAAAGAGCGACAGCCGCTACACGCAAACAAACGGTCAAACAAGCATGAAAATTTCGGCTTTGGAATGCCACATGTCATGTTTTTTGTGGTTGGTATCGATGGCTCCTTTTTTTGTCCCCCACAGTAATGCGACGTTTTGGAAAAGGTCTACGTAGGCTGTTGAGAAAAAGAATTGTTAATCATCAGCCAGCTTCCAGCGCCATCATCAGCAATGTCCAAAAACCCGGAGGACTCGGCCGCCAGTTAAGCAGCTGGAAAAACCAGCCAAAAGGGGGCCGGAAGGGGGGAAATAAGCGTAAAAGCTGTGTCAAATATCTATCGACAAAATTTGCACCTGGGTTTCCTCTGCGATTTCCCTCGTGCGCTCGCCGGTTTCCTGTGCGTCCTCCGCGACCAGCTGCCTATATAGGTCTGCAGTTGATGCCATGATCCGAGCCGAACTCATAGCTTGCCTGATGCAATGAGGCTCACGACCCTGAACTCCCAACTCCTTGTACTAGCAAGTCTAGCTCTCTCGATACCTCTACAAGCCCGGGCTCCCTTGAAAGCTCCACCTTCACCACGTCACGTAAATGCTGCGGGGCGAGGACCTGATCGTGGGATCGGGCTTGATACACCGCTGTCTGGAGGAGATTCTTGATTCGACGTCCCTTTTAGAGGAGTCAGTGTCTCAAGTTCTTCTGCTCGTTCCAATGGCGAGGAAGTTCTATCAGTAGTAGCAGCACTCACATTGATGTTTAGCTTACCCAGGACTTCAAAGATCTCATTGCTCCATTCTCCCATGTCGGCGCCGTACTCCGGACTCTGGACGCGGTTTCGCCAGATCAGGGTTCGCTGCACCCGCCCCAGGTCCGGCAGATGGATCGTCAGATGGATGCGGCAGCGGACGGCATCGTCAAAATCCTCCACGCGGTTGGTCGTTAAGAACATGATTCCCTCAAAGTGTTCGATTATGCGGAGCCAGGCTGTGAAGGTGGTGGGGAATATGAAGTTAGCCATTCTGCCGGTGTCGTCCTTATCACGCGGGTTGGACTTTCGCTCGTGGGGCTGCACAGATTTACGTTGGGGGAGTGATGTAATGCAGTGGACGCTTACTAGCAACAACAGCATTCCTTTCGAGCTCGTTCGTTGCCCGCTTTGACATGACCACTTCAGCCTCATCGAGGAGGGCGATCGCACCCCACTTCTTAGCAAGAACAAAGCCCTCGAGTAGTCTCCGCTCGACTCCGCCGACGTCGACACCGAGCTCGCCGCCGGATAAGCTATACAGAGGCACTCCTAGGAGCTCTGCTACGCCCTCTGATAAAGGGAGATTCCGTGTTAGCCCATTCATCTTAGTGTCACGGTGTCACTCGTGAGGAGTCGATGTGAGACCTACCTGCAGTCAGAGTCTTGCCGATACCGGGATTTCTATGTTTGAACTGCATATTAGCATCGCCATTTCCAAGCTCCACCCTGGCGAGGTGAGATGTGGCGACATACCCGTGCAGAAGAATCACAAGTCCTCGGCCCTTTCTTCCAATAGCATCGAGAATCTCTTCATTTCCGCTCTTCTGGTGTCCTCGGATTAGCGACAATATGAGCGCTTTGGTGGTCGCATCCACCTGGAGTGACTCAAATGCCGTGCCGGAAGGCCGAACGTCACCAAGTCTCTCGATGAGCATCCAAGCCCATTCTTTGGACATAAGGCAGTATCCAGGAATGCGGGCCGGACATAGGACCATTAAATCGTCTATTGTCTCGATTCCGTACCTCTCCGAGACAGCATTGAGAAGTCCGGTCCAGGGGTTCTTCCCCAGGCCGCCATCTTCTCGACCCACGGCCCTCTTCCCATGGCGTTCACTGCCAGTGCGAAGCCGACTTGAGCCAGCATCTGATGAGTCGTTTTCCGAACTTGACTCAAGGTCCGGGTCGGGGTCGCCAAAGGAGCCCTGCAGTCGAGGCGCAGGGGAAGCAGCTTGGCTTGGACGATGCTTGAGGAACGTATCGTAGTCTACGACAACGAGTTGTTTGATCTGTTACACGTCAGCATAATTGAAGAGCATTTTCTCAACTCTTGAATTCTGTCTTGCCAAGATATTTGCGGCTGGTTACCTACCTTTGATGCAGGAGGTGAGAGTATCCCGTAGTTATTCCAGATGGGTCCTTCGTATCGTCGGTAGGCGTGACAATCAAGCCCTGGTCCAAGAAGCTCCTTGAATCGCTGTCCCCGATTGATAAGGCGATCCCTCATCTTCTTCCACTGGCCCGAAGGAAGGTATTTCGTTGGCAGCAGGGGGAGTTGCAGTATATCTATAGTGCCGTCGACACGGCCCTCGAAGGATATCGGGTACACCATATTCGTCAAGATGAGCGATTGGCCATCATAGTCTACTCGAGCGCCCGTAACATTCCAAATGCTTAGGGCCTGCGGATCCCGGATGACGTCTCGGCAGATCCAGCATTGCGGCTCAGAGCCGTCCATCTGAATGAGGAGCTCATTGGGAGGGAAGATGGTCCAGAGGGTCTCGGTGCTGACCTTGCGGTTCTCGATCAGGTTTGCATATCTTTGAGGATTGCCGATGGTTCGGCCCTCTTCTCCCATGAATTGAGAGAGACACTGGAGCTCGGCACGGAGGTGGTCGGGGTTGTCCTTGTTCTGAATATATTCCTCGATCCGTCCCTTGCTGAAGAAGAGCTCGTAGAAAGGAGATGGCATGTCCATGGGCGTCGAGTTGAGATCGATGCTGTCGTATGTGGCGCCAATGAGCCCTCGCACCGTCGTGCAGAGCTCTTCGCTCTGAAAGCGCAGTCCGGTGCTAAGTTGCACCTCCTGGCCCCCACCGCGTCGAACGACCCGACGGACGACAAATGCAAACTTGTCGAATTTGGATTTTTCTGGCCGCTTCTTCTGAGGTTGGGGGTACTCGCTCGTTGGAAATTCCTCCTCGTCGATGCCGTAATGTCCGGGGGTCTGCACAATGGTGATGTCCTTGAATCCCCTTCTTTGAATTTCCTGCACGGCATCGCCTGGAGCAGGCGGGGTGAAGTCATCACTAGCAGCTTGCGACTCTGTTAGCAACGATGGCCTTCGAACAGACGCCGCCGTGGCCGGCCGTACTGCCGGTTTGAGTTTCGAGACGTAGGTTTGATATGACATTGTGAGGCAAAGGAGCGACTCGCGCTAAAAATAAGCTAGGGGTAAGGAGAAGGCACGAAGAGCGGTAAGTTCAGTAAATAAGGGAAAAAATAAAGGCACCGCGTCTGATGGAGTCGCCCTTCAGGCCGCCGACTCAATACTAGGTGCTCACTTGAAGTCGGTCCCAGGTTGTGTGGGCCGTGGGTAGCAGTGGTACCACATCGTCTCGAGCGCCTCACAGAGAGAGTAAGGCACTTGGGACGTTCTGTCTTCTGTAAATAAGCTCCATACTGTCCGCCATTCGACACTCCAGATGTCTACACGCCCACGAAAGCACCTAATGACATCCAATTACTAGTATGTACAACGTACTACTTACCCACGCTCCGGCGACTCCCGGGACTGCCGGGCTCGCCCCCGACGCGCTCGAGCGGCTGCTTCCCAACGCCTGGCGAAGTCGAACAAACGAAGTCGATAGAATACGACCTCTTGTGGAGGCCTCACCCCCCATCGTGCAGAGATGTCACAGGACTCAGCTGCACAAACTCGCACCATCGGTGAACGCCACTCCTGCACCTGAGCGACTCATTTCTCCTTTTCGAGAAGCCTACTCGAAAGACTGCGGGAATGCCCGGGCGAGAAGTCGATCGCCATCGCTCTCATTGAGTGAGACGAGGAGCCTGAACACGAGAGACCAATGGGTGCCTCGTCAGTATCTCAGCTGATGTCCAGCCGCACGAAAGTGCACGGGTCTGAAGAATTCTGCTTACGTCCGTAAATGTAACCTGGCGCACGGAAAGCCGCAGGGACGTGGCGTGCCTCCCCCGCGAGAGCTGGATCGCGGGAGCGAACCATCGAAGTTCCCAAACAAGGTGGTCCGCCCAGATGGGGCTGGCACGGTGACGGATTGCCCTCCCTACAAATGGATGTCGCGCACATACCGTGACGTATTCGGAGATCCCACTCCCTATTATAGAGCACCACGTACAACGGAAATCGTTCGCACTCCGCTCTACCCCTAATTTTCACTTGTCGCCTTCCACCACTGCTGCATCGGCTCATTCTGGCTAATTCCCCATCACGATCATCTCACTAAGCCCTGTCCAGATGGCATCGACAAAATGAACAGCGACCGCAGGCATCCGGGGAAGAAGGCGCGGCTGCGCGCGGCGATGATTACGGAGACTTATCGGATCCCAAGGAGCACCGTGAAGCGGAAATCTCCGTTGAACATCTCAGAAGACGCAATAAGAAAGATGATGTGTGGTTTCGAGTGCTATTCCGCTCCGCAACTAGCACCTGGCGTCGTCGTTCGGGAGGGCCTCCGAAATACGGTCGACTCAACGCCGTACATGAACGACTTGCCAGACCAAGCCCAAGTCCAGAAAGACTTGTGGGACGCCGAGCTCGTGCGCCTCCACGCTGCTGTTGCGAACCACGACGAGCGCGTTTCATTCACAGGTAGCCATCATTTCAAGCACGATAACAAGGATGGCTGTGAGAGCCTGGCAAGTGTCGCAAACGAGGCTTGGATCGCTCTTAACATTGTATATGTCGACTGGCAGGGGATCCTGGGACGTCACGTCCCGGATCTACAGGTCGAGGAGTTGTTTGAGAACGCCCGAGCTGTTTTGGAACGATACGTTGGCGATGAGGCTGACGACGGCGAAGACGACGATGCTGACGACGCCGACGATGCTGCGGAGGACTCTGGCAGCATAGACCCCAAGTTCACCGCTGAGGATTATAACGAGTTCATCAACTACATCACGGCACGGCTCGCGCAGCTGTGTTGTAGGGCCGCCAGCGGTAAAGTGTGGCACGAAGAGGTGCTCTCGGTCCTGGTGAGGCTGTCGACGAAGCTGAAGGTCGTGTCGTTCTCGCTCAAGGAATCCGTCTCGACCTCTTTGGACGCGAACCCGAAATCGAAGCAAACCAACCCCATGAGCAGCGCTATGACTCGAGGCGCTCGCAATGCCGTCCCTGGACGTGCCACCAGGGACCAAGCCACTAGTGCACTGGAAGGATCGCTACGTACGCCCGAGGACATCGTTCAAGCCACCAATTCGTCGAATCGCGAGGGGGACTCTGGCCCAAAGACCAGACGGAAAGCCTTGATACGGAAATTCTGGTTCGAGGACGGCAGGACTCTGCATTCAATGCTGACGCTGGTCCGCTACCTTCTCCTCACTTTGAGAGGCACGAGCCAACTCACGACGACATCCAGAACAGCCTACGAGTTGAGCGCCGTTCTGTACAACACAATGTTCGGGGATTTTCATACCCTAATCTACCAGGATGTCGACGGCGACTACCTGGGCGCATCTAGGCCGGAAATCATCAACGTCGCACACGCGGCCTTCGAGTTGCTCAACGAAGTGATGACGAAGCTGCACGATACAGAAGATTCGAAGGCATCACCTGCAGCCGCGTCCGCATCCATCGCGCCCCCACCGCCACGGCCAAGTACCGCGAAGCCAGACAACGCCGTTGGAACAGTCATTGCGTGGTATTACTCCACACTGCCGGACGAGTCCAAGGACAAGTCTGCCGCGTCCCGGAAGGCACCTGCACGAAATACAATCGGTGAGCCGGTCAAGACTTCGCTCCGGTCCATGAACGACGTCATCAACGCTAGTGTGCCTCTACGTTTCGCCAGCCCCAGGCTCATCCAGCAGATGACGGATATCATCGGCGCGTGTGCCTTCGCGCATGACGACGAGGAGGTGGTGCTGTACGAAGCGGTGCCGTACACGGCGTCGTTCTGTCTTACGACGAGCGAGTATCGCATCACGTGGAAGAAGCGGCCCGACCTCTCGGTCACGCAGCTCTCGCGCGCGATGATGACGCGGGACGGCCTGCTGTCGCAGAATCGCGGCGAAGCCATCCTGTTGTGGAAGCAGTCCTCGCTGCCCCTCCACGAGGCAGAAAGAACTGCGCCGCCCCCGTCGGCCAACAGCGGCGAGGCCAGCGACTTCCAGAAGGCAGTGCAAAAGCACCGCGCCGAGGTGGACGCGGCGACCAAGAAGATGAATGACTGGTTATTCGAGGAGAAAGGGGTGCGCGTGCGGTGCCCGGTGTACGTGTGGACGACGCTAGTCATCGCGGGGACGCTCGTGGCGGGCGGCATTGTAGCCGGGCTGACGATCGAGCACCGGCTGGAACCGGTGGACCCGCTCAACATCACTATGTTCTGCTGGGTGCTTTCTGGGTTCCTCGTGATCGTCGCCAAGGCGCTGCGGGTGACTGACTGGCCCTGGCGCGATTTCCTGCGAAGAGAGGTGCTGTGCCGCAGCGTCACGGAGCTGTGCGCCGCATCGGGGGTCGACGACCAGCTCGTGCTCAGCAAGCTGCTGCACGACGAGGACACGACTCGGCTGCAGACGCGTGGCGCCTTCAACTGCGTCTTCAAGCGCAAGACTGAGACCGCCGACGGTTTCTCCATCGATCGGCCCATGAGCCTGCGTACTATGGTCCTCAACGGACTCATCATGATCCAGGTCCGTGCCTCCTACCACGGTGAGCTCCTCGTGTGCCTCGACCTTCGCAAGGGCACCGAGTACCATGTCGTCCCGCACGAGAACGACGGCGAAGGGGGCCGCAAGTACATCGTCAGCGATTCCACCGTGTTCAGCGAGGACTTGGCCCTGGGCAAGGAGGCGCCCAGGCGCATACCCCTGAAGGAGAGCGGAGAAGTCAACTGGAGCCAGATCGTCGGCGTTTACGGGAACGCGGAGGACTTGTTCGGATAGCGGCTGCAGATTTCGTTCTTGTTAGCCATGAGAACCCCATACTACTCATCCCCAGTGGATGCCCAGTGGAGCACCCCGAAAGTCGGTCCCATCACTTTGATGCGACGGGGATGGCGAGAAAGGCCCTTTGATCATGGTTCCGATAGCGGTTGATAGCATTTTCGTTCCAGTCCAGAGAAGCTCAATCACAGGTCCACCGCAGTTAGCCACCCATGGCGTAGACGCGCAGGCGTGCTAGTATAGGAGACTCCATAGTACGTAAAGATTATTAGTGACGTGGACTTAGGCAACCTACTGCTAGAGTGGGGGTTTTAAAAACTCGTTAGAGACGCTACTATCACATCTCTATCGCAGTATCTTTCGCCAAGTGGCCTCTCATACAAAGCTTAACCCACCCGCTGCAGTGATAGGCGCGTCGATGTCAACCTTTGCCTCCCAAGGCTCCACGCCATGCTGATTGCCACGACTGGGCACAAGGAGCTCCCACCCGCTTGAGCCAAAAGGACGAGAATATCAAGTTGACTTGATCTCTCTGGGAGCTCTATCAATTGGCCACGCACCTTTCGGTCGGTGCGCCCAATTGATACCGCGCCGTAACACTGATCAAGCATTCTTATTTGCAGCCGAACCAACTGTGGCCAAAGAGCAACAGCTACTTCGAACGTTATGTACGAAACTGTATCCAGAATGAGACCGAAAACCACCTTTCGCTCTTCGTTGAATGCAAAGTTGAGGTTAGGGAACCTCAAGTTTATCAATGAACGGCAAAGGTAAAATATATATAGTTCGTTTAAAATAATAGAAAAAGGAATAATTAAGCAGTTATCGTCACCCTAGCCTTAGAGGAATGCACATCCAGCACGATGGGTACAACACCGGCCTTTTCGAAAAAAAATAAATAAAAAATAAATAGATAAATAGTAGATAATTAAGAAAGCAAAAATATCAGAGCAGCCCAACTGACAATAGGTACCGAATATATTGAGCCTTCCGCCCGTCCTCTGCTGCTTGCCCTCCACCTTCGCAAAGCCCCCACCCCAGAGTGTATTGGAAGCTGGTTCAGGGGGGTCCGGAAGGGTTCAGGTGGCCTCTTTGACCGAAGAATGAGTGCCAAGGGGTCCCAGAGCGCCCAGTACGGGGCTGGCAATGTTGGTATACGTTCGTTCGAGAAATTCCGGGTCGATGTACGGTCGTTATTTCCTGGAGAATTTTCCCGCAGTAACCCAGTGTTTCGTGAGATCCGTCAAAGGCATTTGTGTGAGGTCGCCATTCTCCCGATCGGGAACGCGTGTAGGACGGGGCTTCACTCATTACGAGCGCAGGGCTACATACTTAGTATACCAGGCTCTTGGAAACCAACAACAGATAAATGAGCTCAGGCTTCTGTACATGGGCCGTTGAGTGGGAGCGCCAGGACGACAACTTGGAAGAGACCGATGATGAAGCAAAGAGACTCCACGTCACTCAAGTAGGACGTACCTTTTCTCATAACAAAAGGCAAATAAAGCGGAGCAAGTAGCGGAGAGCATAATGGCTTTATGGTAAAGTGAAAATGATGCTTTGATGCTTCGTCTACCAACCTGTTGGCCACGGCCAGTTGGCCACCGACAACAGTATCATCCCAACAGCACTCTATTGACCGCCGCATTTCACTGAGGCGTCGGAAGTTGCAAGCTCTTTAATCCAAATGTATCGTTTCATTAAGGTTGCTCATTGTAACGGCCGTGCATTTACGCTGTTGGGTTAAAAGTTTGTCTAAGCGTCACTCCAGGCCCTTATTCTTCGTAACACTATGTCATCAGTCTAAGATTCAATATTATACTTTTGTGTCCATTCGGTCACACACCAGCCACGCAGGTAAGTGAGGGCTCATAGACTTTGACTCTTAGTCATTGAGAAACGCCGCTACCCATCGTCTCGGCGCCGAGCTTCATTTTTCGGCTTTGGCCTTCACGGGGGGTCATCAAGTTTTTTCACCGCCGAACAGCTTTCCATCCAGCTACGAAAGCGAAGACGTTCGGCTGCTCGGAAATAGAGTATCGTCTCTTGTTAAGTTGAGTGCCTTTGCGGCCCTTTTCCTTCCCACGTACTAAAATGAGGAGCACGAGGATCACGGTCGCCGTCTGGCAACAAACACGCAAACTACTATCTAAACTGGCACTTCCACGCGGTCCAAGTTGAATCACAGCAAGTCGAGAAATCAACTCAGCCTGCTTGGAGAACAGTTGAACGCCTTCACCGCCTTTTTTCACCATGGCGTCGTCGCCCAAGGGCATCCTCAAAGGCTGCCTTGACATCGCAATCTCCCAACACCAATGCGTCGACAGCATAACACTACAAGGGTCCAACAAATCTCTTCGGTTCAACGCCCGGACTCTCGTTACACCGATACCAAGTCACGAGGAAACGCAGCTGCCGTCTCGGAAAGGCACTACAAACGGCTGTAGAAGAAACGTACAGGGCCGGCGGGAGTTCAAACTGTCCCCGCCGACGCGCAGGCTCAAACAGAGATCGTCGTTCGCCAATATATTTTGGTCGATCGCTTGGCCAGAGGCAGACGGCGAGGACGCTGGGAACAAAGGTGGCCGCGGAGACGAGGACAACGACAAGGACAAGGACGAGCACGAGCCGGCGAATCACTCGCCAGCGGGGCCGCACCAACTGGACCAGGGAGCGAGCAGCAGCAGCCAGAACGGCAGCAACAGCGACGAGAGGCCCGGCGTCGTTCAGGAAGGAGCAGCGGCGGCGACGCCCCAGGCGGAGGACTCGGCCGCCCCGGAGTCCGAAGCGTCGCTAAAACGGTCAGACGACCAGCAGATCGTCCGCGAGCGTCACGAAGACGAAGTCGACCGCCGGCTTGCAGAGGCAGCGCGCAACGCCCTCGAGAGGAAGATCGAGTGTTGCGAGATACGCGGGTGGGACCACATGGTGCAGTATTCGTGGGGGTATCCACGGCTCACGACCGATTTGACAACCAAACCGATCGAGCCGATCGAGCCATCTCCGTCTAGCTCGGGTGGCGACGACGATAGAAACTTCGCGGAAGCTGGAGGAGGGTTAGATGGGGAAAAAGCTGTTGCGGCAGAGGCACCGGTTGGGGATACTGATGATGGTTATGATGGCGGTGATGAAAGGGGAGCGGTGGAGAATCCTGAGGGACTCGGACCGAACGAGGGGATAGAAAGCGTGGGAGGCATTGACAGAGTTGTGTTTTTCAGCATCAGGAGACTGTTTGGCTGCACGACTCTTGTACATTAGGTGAACGCCCTGTGCCCTCGAGCGAGTACTTCCTCGACAGCTAGAGAGGATCTTCTAGATAGAGGGGAACTGTCCACCCCCTGGATGACCGAAGGTAATGGTGACATGGGGGTATCGAGCATCCACCATGAGAGTTGATAGCTTCCCGGCGCTGCGAGCTGGAGAGCCAGTCCAACAGCCAAGAGCTACTTTGGGTGCAACACCATTTGGTACTCAGGCACCCCAGGAATTGAACCCACGCAGAAAATTCGTTCCTCTTGCTCTTCGGGCAGGCAGGCAGACAGGCAGGCAGAGTCTGTCTGAGATTCTGGTATCGCTTGCCTAATCGTCCATCCCCTAAAAGTAGAAAAGTAGAACATCGGCACCTGATGTCCAGCAGAGAGGGTGGGCAAGGCATATGACGAGTGGAGTGCCGCGCCCCAGCTAGTCCGGGCGGCCGGCCCTGCCAGGTCTGTGTCATGTAGTAGCCAGGCCAAAAGAAGGGCCTCGAATGCCGGGATGCGCGCCAGTCGGGAAGAGGGAGGCTGGGTGACGGCCTCCAGAATTGTTAGTAAGGCTAATGATGATTGGTGATGACGAGCCGGAACTTAGCCCAAAAGGGACGTCGTTAGAAACTCAAGAACGTACGGACCTAGATCGATAAGAGTTCTGCGAGAGCCTCCGTAAAAGCTACAAATTCTGGTCTCTCCTAGTCTGCGTGGGAGATATGATAAATGCATCGCGGCATGGTCGTCTCGGGTCGTCTCGTAGATGTCATGCTGCTCTGCCTGGGGACAAAATATCTCCTCCCTGGTAGCTTACCACTTCAACGTTCTATTTCAGGAAGGCGCTTGCGCTGTTTTCCATCAGCTGAGCATGTCCTCGCCGTTATCTTCGCATTGTAATTGGTCGTATCAGGAGTGCACTTTAGACGGGCGCACGCTGTGTCTCGGAGGTTTCCTCGGTATTGCGGCACATCTTCTTCAGCTGGGTGACCCCACCAATCGATGTCTCTTCTCATCTCTTTCCCCTCAAGCTGCTTCCGCCCGCTCCAATTGCTCTTTAATTGCCATAATCGTGCGTGTCCATCATCTCGTCGACGCTTTGTTATTATTTGCTCGCGCAGAAGGACCGTAAGCACCTGACGCTATGCCAGCCGGGGCCGGGCCGGACCGGACCATGGATCCAGGCCGGCCGGTACGCATCCTCTCTCTAGGTAAGAACGCTTCTTACCCTGCTTAGGCAGTCTAACGACGATGCCTAGCCCCCGCTGACTGCCTAACTGCCGCAGACGGAGGTGGCATTCGCGGCCTCTCCAGCCTGCTCATTCTGGAGCACATCATGGAGAGCATCATGGTAGCGGAAGGCCTCAAGGCGGCCCCCAATCCGCGCGATTGGTTCGATCTTATCGGTGGCGTGAGCACTGGCGGGTGAGTAGAGTACCTACTGATGATTGTGCACGGCGGGAAGGCGGGTGGGCAGGCCCGTTTTGTCGGTGATCTTTCTCCCATGAGCATTTGTCGATTCTGACATTCGGACAGGATTATCGCGATTATGCTAGGCAGGCTAGGCATGAGTGTCGCTGAATGCATCCGAGCTTACAAGAAAGTTGCTCAGAGGGCCTTCACTCCGAAATACCATCACCTGCCGAAGTCTCCCAACGGCAAGTTTTCTGCTACTGAGCTCGAAGCAGCGATTCGGGAGACGATCCAAGAACATTGCAAAGAGTGCGCGCCGGAGACATCACAGAAGCCTCTGAAGGACCCGTGCACACACAGCGAAATGGAATTTCGCGACAAGTGGTGCACGCCAACGTAAGCCCTGGGCATTGGCCTTGTCGTCAAGCATGTCTACCTAGGTATACCTTATGTACCAGCTGACGTCCACTGCTGCACCCAGGGTGGTGCTCGCCATCACTGGAGCCAACGTTGACGCCCGGCCCACCCGGTTCACCACGTACGACACCTCGGCTGCCTTGCAAGGCTGCAAAATCTGGGAAGTGGCCCGGGCGACGTCCGCGGCGACGACCTTCTTCAAGCCGATCAAGATCGGCCGGGACGAGATTGAGTTCGTCGATGCCGCCTTCGGATACAACAATCCGTGCGACGAGCTCATCCAGGAGGCTCGACAGAATTTCCCCGGTCGCGAGCGGCTACTGGTCCTCAGCATAGGCACAGGGGACAGTAAACTAGCGCCGCTAAACGGCAGGGCCGAGATCCTCAAGGCCCTGAAGACGATGGCGACGTCGGCCAAGAGGGTAGCAGACGATCTCGACCGGCGATTCGGGAATGATGGCCAATACTTCCGCTTCAACGTGGAGAACGGCCTCGAGGACGTGACGCTGTCGGACTGGGAGAAATCGAGCGAGATCTCGGCACACACGCGGAACTACATCAGCGAGAACCAGACGCGGTTGGCTGTTTTCGTGCAGAAGTTTCTCGAGCAGCCGGAGAGGGCCCCGGTGGTGGTCGGATCATCAGCGGAGCGAGACGTTGAGCCTGGTAAGTCTGCAAGGCGAGTGTAGAGTCTGACCGTTCTTTGAAGGCCACAGTAATGACTGATATTAGCTTTGGAAGATCACTCACTTTATCACATACCGCTTTTCAAGAACGAGTGTTTTGTGGGCCGGACGGAAATCCTCGAGAGCCTGCGAGAGAAGCTGTTTGGTGGAGATGGCACAGCAGCATCATCGTCATCGTCATCACGCGTCGTCGCTCTCTTCGGGCTCGGGGGCATCGGCAAGACCCAAGTGGCGCTCCAGCTCGCCTATTGGGCCAAGGAAAATATGCCGGGGTGGTCCGTTGTATGGGTGCCGGTTTTGAGCGAGGCGGGCTTCGAGCAAGCATGTGTTGACATCCTCAACAAGCTTGGCGTGGCGTCTGAGAAGGGCGAAAGTGCCAAAGATACGTTCCGTCGCCACTTCAGCTCCGCGGCATCGGGGAGGTGGCTGCTAATCGTCGACAACGCCGACGATCGGGATGTCGTCAGCGAAATAGACAACTACCTGCCGCAGAGCATCGGTGGCCGAACCCTTTTCACGACCAGGTCCCGCCACGTCGCGGTAGACGTCGCTTCCAAGAACATTCTCGAGCTATCCAAGCTGAGCCTCGTTGAAGGGAGGAAGTTCTTGGAAAAGGCGTTGGTCGAGGAACTGTCGCCGGGAGACGGTGACGTCGTCGACGAACTCCTCGCAGAGCTCGCCTTCCTGCCGCTGGCGATTACTCAGGCAGCTGCATATATGAATGCGAACCAGGAGTCTCCAGCAAAATATCTCCAGATCTTCCGCAGCACGGACAAGGACAAGGTCGAGCTGCTGGCCTCAAGATTCGCCGACAGAACGCGCTACAGGGAGACGCAGACGGCTGTGGCGACGACGTGGGTCATCTCATTCAGAAAGATCACCGAAAATAACCCGGACGCGGGGACGCTGCTCTCGTTCGTGTCGGGCATCGAGCCAAAGGCCATACCACGCTCGATGCTGCCCGATTTCGGTTCAGAGCAGCGAGTGACGGCTGCGATCGGCCTGCTCCGAGGGTATTCGTTCTGGACCAGCCGGGACAACGGCGAGATCTTCGACATGCACAGCCTGGTGCACCTGGCAATGCGGGAGTGGATCCAGGAGGAGGAGGAGGGAGGCATGAAAAGGGTGGGGGGAGTCGTTTTGGCGCGTCTGCACGAGGTGTTCCCCGGCAGCCAGTGGGAGAATCGCGATCGGTGGAGGCTGTACATGCCGCATGCGCTTAGGGTGCTCGGGCAGGATGGACCAGCCGGCTGGAATCCTTCTTCAACAGCAAAGGGGGCGGTCTTAGGGCAACGGGTGGCATCCTGTCTACTCGAAGACGAGCGGATCCGGGAGGCGGTCGGTTTGCTGGAGACGGTCGAGGCGGCGACAAGAGCATTGCCAGACGACCACTCAACCCGCCTCAAGACGCTACATAAGCTTGGAATGGCCTATGCCTTCCACGGGCAGACGACCAAATCGATCCAACTGATCGAGCAAGTCCTGGCAATTTGCAACAACAAGGGGGAGAATTCGGATGAACACAATCTAGGGGCAGAGTCACAGAGGTGGCTTGCGACTGCGTACCGAAAGCACGGGAATACAAAAAAGGCGGTCGAACTGCTCGAAGGGTTGGTGAAGGTTTACGAAAAGGAAAAGGATGACGACGGAAGGCGATTGGGCGTTCATCAGGACCTCGGCTTGGCATATCTGGCCAACAGGCAGATAAAAGAAGGAGTTAAGCAGCTGGAGGAGGTAACAGCGGTCGTGCAAAGGCTGTTCCCAAAAGAGCACTCAGAACGACTAGCCACTGAAACCAATCTTGCAGCGGCATACAGCCGGGATGGGAACGCGGAGAAAGCAGTCGAGGTTCTAGAGGAGGTCGAGAAGATACGAGAAGGGTTGTGGGAACTGGAGCACCCGAAACGATTGTTCTCGCAATGCCTACTTGCAGAGGCATACCTAGGCGTGGGGGAAGCGGCGAAAACGATCCAGCTGTTGGAGTTACTAGTTCCGATAAAAGAGAGGACGCTGGGGGAGGAGAACGAATCCCTGTTGGGGTCACAATACCTGCTTGCAAAGGCGTATCTGGCTAAGGGGGAACCACAAAAAGCGATCCCGCTGCTGAAGAGAATAGAGGCGATAGAGAAAAGGACGGTGGGGGAGGACCACCCGAACTTGTGGATGACCCGGGGTCGGCTCGCTCAGGCGTACCTGCACAAGGGGGAGATGGCGAAAGGAATTGACTTGCTGGAGCAGGCGGTGGCCAAGGCGGGCAGGGTGTTCGGAACGGCGGGCGACAGCACAGAAGTTCTGGTGGTGCGGGGTTGGCTAGCGGAGGCATACGAGGACCGGAAGAGGGCGACAGCGCTCGAAGCCTCATCGCCAGATTCATTGCTGCGTCACCAAAAAGCAGAATCGTCGTCGAGCTCAGGGTCGGGACCCGGCTCCAAACCGCCTCCTGCCACTGCGGCGCCAGAAGTCGGCTTACACGGATTGCTATCGTCGCCACGACGGGCGCCATCGCTGCGTCTGCCGAAAGCGGTGGTAGAAGTAGAAGAGGTGACGCCGCCTCTTGTCACGGAGCACTCTGGCAACTACACCACCAGTCCAGACGACAGCAGCGGCGGCAATGGAACAGTGAGGAGACTAGCGACGAGCATAAGAGAGAGATGGGGGAGATGGCGGAACAGGGAGGAGACGGAGGAGGATATGGGGGGAATAATGGGGTAGACAGGCAGAGTGGCAGAGAGGCAGCAGACATGTAGGGAGTAGCGCTCAGGTTGGCCTACCACGCTGTGCGCCGTGCCTCGATCGAGGAGGAGAGGGCCGAAACGGAATCTGGCGCGCATCTACTCCTCGTAGAGCTATTAGCATGTCGAAGTAGATCGCTGTTGTGTCTCCTATTCGAGTTTCCTGTTGACCGGTTGGTTAAGGTTTTGTTGAGGTTCGATCGTAATTCGACGCAATGGAAGGCACAACCGTAGGAGATGCTGACTCACCACCCTCTTGCAGTGATGCATCAACATTGATTCTCTCTCGTGCCATAAGACTTGTTTAAATTTAATACAGTGGCGGCTATTAAATGCGGTAAAGAAAGTAAAGAACGACGGATTGGGATGGCTTCAATGGTGGGAGTGAGAAGGAACCCGAGTGTAGTTCTTGCGGAGGATGTCAAATAAATCGTTGGAAGAGGGAGAAAATAGACGCACTCCATATACGCTGCGAATAACATCATCACACCGCTCAGTAGGTAATTACTATCAAGACCATGCTGTCTTGGTTGTCATAATGTACAAAGACCGCAACGGAAATCTCCAAGCCCAATAGCTACTACCATGGACTGCAAGGCAACGTCGACTGACGTGAGTCTAGCTAGTTCCGAGATAGACGGGTTGCTTCTAAGGCACACGCGCACAACTAGGTACCCACGAGTACATGGCGAGATCGACGCATGTTACCTCCCCGCCTGGACGGATGAACGCGCCGCGCAGAGTGAAAAAAAAATGGGAACAGCGATAGAGGACGGTGGCAAGACTCGCACTCTGGAAAGTGCAGCGCAAACCAGGCGGATATTGGTGAGAAAGAAAGAGAAAAGAGGCACCTCTCCTGGGCAGAGGGCCAGCATGGGATAAAAAAGGGAGAAAAAAACGAGCAGACAGACAGACTACTACTAGAGGATGCGGCAGTGGCGACTCCGTTCCGTCGGGAAAAAAGGCTCAGGGCTCGCCGCGCCCTACTTGCCGTCGCCCTTGCCCTCCTCCTCGAACTCGACCTCGATCGCGACTTCGCCCTCGCCACCTCCAGCAGCCACCTCCACCTTATCCTGCTCCTTCTCCCCGTAGACGGCAACGCCGCCATCACCGGCAGTTGCAGCGATATTGTCCGCGTTGCCGTCGTCTTCGTCCGCCGCGACCGTCTCGCCTTTCCGGCTGCTGCTGCTCTCGTCGACTCCGTTGGGGCCAGCATCTCCGTCGCCGCCCTCGTCATCGTCCGCGCCTGCGCCGGCGCCATCGCCATCATCGAGATCCACGATCTCGACCGTAATGGTCGCGGCAGTGGCCGTCACCTCGACGGCCACGCCGCCGACTCCGGGCTCCTGCTCCTCAGCATCGTCATCCTCATCATCATACGCGATCTCGTAACCCTCCGGAAGCACATCCGCACCGTCGTCATCCTCGATGAACTCCACTGGCGCACCACCGCCGCCGTCTTGCTCCTCGTCTCCGTCATCCAGGTCAATCACCTCGGCCTCATAGCGGTACTGCACCACCTCCTCCTCATCCGCCTCATTGCTCTCCGCGACGTCCTCGTCGTCGTCATCCTCAACGATAAGCGGCGTATCGGCGTTGGAACCCGCCGATCCATGGTAGGGTCCATTCCCGTTGCCGAGCATGCTGCTGCTCCCACATCGGTGTCCGTGTCCGTGGCGGCCGTCCTCGTCGTAGTCGGGCTGGTCGTCCTCGCTGTCATCCGCCACCTCGAACGGCTCCACCTCCTCGACGTCGCTGTCATCATCACCACCAGCACCGTGTCCACCGTAGCTGTCATACGGCTCCGGCATGGGCTCTTCATCGTCGTCGCCGTTGTCATAGGGGTCATCTGCGTTGATGTACCGCTGGGCCACGGCGGCTCCGAGAGGGGGGAGGCGCTCTTCGTCTTCTTCGTCGACATCGACGTCGATGATGCGAGGCCGCTTATTGTTGTTGCTGCCGCTTCCGACGACTTCGTACGATTTGTGGTAGTCCCACTTGCATCCGCCCAGGTCGTTGCCCTTCTTAGCGCAACAGTCCCAGTAGAAGCCCTCGGGATACTGCAGTCGGTTCTCCTCGGTGTCGATCAGGCCGTCGACGGCCTCGTCGTGGTCGTGCCAGAAGGGGCCTTCGACGTCGGGCTCGAGATCGCCTGGTTGGGTTCGGTGTGTTAGATATGATTGGGCAATTAGGAGGTAGGGAGGCAAGGAATGAATGGAAGGGTTTGGTTTGGGAGTGTGGGGTGGTAACATACCGTCATGGAACCGGCAAGCTGTTTCGTCATTCTCGGATTCTCGGAATGACAGCTCGCAGCGCTCACACACCAGCATCGGATCATCCTCCTCCTCCCCTTCGTCTTCATCTTGTGCCTTGCGCTTCCGATTGATGAGGGACACGCCGCCGTCTGGTCGCTCTAGCCCCAATATGACGACCTCGTCGTCCTCATCGAATGGGGCCAGGTGCTCGGCGTATTCGAGCGCGCGTTCGAGGACGTCCGGGTCTTCGTGGCACAGCGACACCAGGATTGACTTCGAGACCTGGAGGGTCAACCCCCTGATGCGATCCATTTTCGAGGGCGCGGGCGCGGCTGCTTCGATCGGAGCGCTCAGTGGGGTGGGAGGGTCCTTCTGGGATCTGATATGATTTTCGATTCACTGTCGGTGGTCGGAAGGCGAGGGGGGGAGAGGGGCAGGATGCGATTGAGAGCAGGTCTGACGGTACGAGACCAAGTCTTAGAGAAAGCGAAAAGGCGATGAAGTGCGCGTGGTGAAATTTGATGAAGACGATACGTGGTCTGATATTTTTCTTTTCCCTCTCTGCCCTTTTTATTTTCCCTCCGTGGGGGCGCGGAAACCGTTGCGAATGCGACCGGGCAGGCGCGACCAACTGTCGTGAGAGGTGGAGATTGGATCGTGGAGATCAGCAGTGGGGCCGCCGCTAGCGAGACGATTCAGTGGGGACCGCTTTCCTTTAGCGCTGTCACTGAAGCTTCCTCTGGGCAGGGGGCTGTCCAGCCCACGTGGGAAGCATGGAAGCCAGTGATGGTTTGAATGGAGTCCGTCAAGATTGGATGAAGGTGCGTGAATAGCATCCAGGCACCGGCGAGAGGCACGCGGCAGAACCGCACCAACCTTCGAAGCAGGCGCTCGATCGCTGCCGAAGCAGCACGTCGAGGACATCGGGCCATTTGGCAGATTAATGTGCCCTGGATACCTACTGAGGCAAGTAAAGTTCACGTCAGGGGTGCTGTCGTGAGGCTGAATCACACCAGCCGAATGCTTGATGACCACCATGAGATACCCCCAACAGTCAGGCACCCACGCAAATGGTATGTCCTTGGGAGAGAAATAGAAGAGGCAATGCTGAAAGCCCAACCCGAGCAGAGTCGTGCATTCTATAGCGTATTTTTTCGTGACTTTTTCATAAGTTTCCGTCGTATCATATGCCGTATCCGACCGAAAAGGAAAAGAGTCATTCTGGCGCGATTCGGCCTTCAACCCGTCATCCCCAACCCGATCCCAACCCAAGAGAAAAAGGGGGAAATGAAAAAGAAAAAGAAAAAGAATATACACCACTGCAACTCCAAACATACTGCCCGTGAGCACCATCATTATCTAGTACCCATTTGCCTTGTCCTTTTTCACCTATCCCGAAATCACCGTTCATGCTTCAGCCTACCGTTAGTCAGTTCACTTCAGCACTCGACCGCAACAGTCTTCGCGCCATTTTCCGTCTCCAGCGTCGTCCCGTTCACCTTCTTGTTAGCCAGCTGCTTTGGCGTCGACGCCTTCTCGTTCGGGGAATTGCCATCTCCATGCTTGGTGTCAGTGGGCGCGGTGGTGTACTCGCCCTCGTCCGACGACGAGTCGTCGACGTCCACCACGACTGCTTCGTCTATGTCGTCCTTAGCCTGATGCCTCGAGACCTTCTCCACGACACCGTTCACCTTGGGAGGGGCAGCCGCCTCCTTCGCCTCGTCCTTCTCATCCTCGTCAGCCTCCTTCTCCTCTTCCTCGCCCCCGTCCTTCTTCTCATCCTCGGACTTCTTCTCCACCTCCTCCTTCTCGCTCTCCTTCTTCTCCTTATCCTGCAACTTCTTCAGATTCTTCATCGCCTTCTGGACAGCAGCCTCGACGTCCTCGAGCGTCTCACCGCCCTTCAGACCAGCAGCAGAGGCGGCCGCCGCCGCCGCGTTGGCGCTCGCGGCGTTGGCCACGCCCGCGAGTAGCTTAAGCTGCCGCTCTTTCTTCTTGCGCAGCCGCTTCTCCCGCTGCTTCTTGGCGAGCGCCTTGGCCTCCTCTTGCCGCGCGATCTCTTCCGCGGCCCACGACGCGACCTCCGAGGCCGCCTTAGCCGGGTCCTGGCGGTGGTTGAGCAGGTAGCCCTGCAGCATGGCGGGCGTGAAGGCGTTCTCGGGCAGGTTCTCTGAGAACGAGACGGCGAGCTCGGCGAGGCGCTCGGGGGAGATATCGATGACGGTGGAGATCTGGGGCTCGTCCGGGAGGTCGGGCGACGAAGATGATGAAGCGGAGTCTGAAATGGGAGCGGCGGCAGGCGAGGAGGGAGGGGCGTCGAGGGACTTGGCGGAGCGGTACATGCGGTGGAACATGAGACGGGCTGACTCGCGGCTAATGTTGCCGAGGAAGATCATGCGGTCGATGCGGCCGGGGCGGACGAGTGCGGGGTCGAGTTTTTCGGCGTGGTTGGAGGTCATGAACACGATGCGGCCCTCCTGGGAGGCGACGCCGTCGAGGACGTTGAGTAGGCCTGAGAGCGAGGTGCGCGGCGGCGGGCCCGAGCGGCGCTGGGAGTCCTCGTCGTCCTCGTTGTCGTTGTCCCCGTCTTCGTCCTCGTCATCCTCGTCCTTGCCCGCGGCGCGCTTGACGCCCACGGCGTCGATGTCCTCGAGTAGCACGATGCAGCGCGGTGGCAGCAGCGTGAAGAGGGTCTCCAACTCGCGGTCGCTCGACATACTGGGCACGTGGAGCAGGTACAGCTCCAGCCCGAAAAGCCCCGCCAGCGCGAGCGACAACGACGTCTTGCCGGTCCCCGGAGGGCCGTGCAGCAGGTAGCCACGGCGGTAGGGGATGCCGCGCTGGTTGTAGAACTGGCGGGTGCTGAGGTGCAGGTAGTTGCGGATGTCGCGCACCAGGTCCGACTTGATGGACTCGTCGAAGTGCACCGTCTCGATCGGCCGGATCGGGCGGAGGATGGTGGTGTCCCAGGTCCAGGTGTGGTACTGGCCCTTGGAGGCGCGCACGGTGATGAATGCCTCGCGCTGCTTGTCGGAGAACTCGCGGCAGTCCTCGAGGAAGCGCTTGATGGGCGCGGCGGACCGGCCCATGCACATGACGACGAGCGGCTCGTTGCCCTCGGGCGCTGAGGCGTACTCGTCCGGCATCTCGTTGAGAGAGCCGCCGCGGATGTTGCGCGGGTTCGGCATGCGGCGCACCATGAAGAGATTGAAGCGGTGGACGAACCACGTGGTGCCGAAGGTCGGCAGGTACTCGACCGGACGGCGCTTCTCGTGCCGGTAGTCGTTGCGCTCGAGCTTCTCCCGGTAGTACCAGGCGTCGTTCTGAACCGTCTCAGACCGGGCGTTGAGGATGCGCGTGCCCTGGCGGGTCAGGATGTTGGTGCCCAGCCAGTTAAGCACCTCGCGGTTGAGGCGGTCGGTCGACGAGATGGACACCGACGCGGTGCAGAACTTGGTCACCCACCACGACATCTTGACGGCCACGCGCTCCAGGAACTGCACGCCCTGCGACATGGCGCCCACCACCGAAAGCAGTCCGATCAGCTGACTGATGTCGATCTTGAGCCAGGTGCGGATGAAGGCTGGGAGGAAGCCGAGCCCGGGGGCAGCCTTGTCCAGAATCTCCTGCACCGACGCAGCGGCGCCTCCGCCTTGGGGGCCACCCATGAGAGCCATGAGGTTCGACAAGGGGGCAAGAGATGCCGGTAGAAACGGGTTGCCTGACAGAGCACCCGCGGATGGTGGCGCTGGCGGCCTGGACATGTAGGTGGACAAGAAGACCAAGGGACTAAAGTGGGGGAGGGGAAAGGGAAAAGGAAATAGGAAAAGAGATGGGGAAGCGACGAGATCCCTTCAGTCAGACACGCTGTTCGACTCGATTCGTTGTTACTAGAACGCCTCGACTTCCTTCAGGAGATAACCGTGCCCTCTCCTTGGACTTCTGCTGGTTAAATTTGGTTCGCAGCCGTGGTTGTGCTTGGGTGTCGAACGAAGCACTTGCGAAAAGAAGGGCTGAAGGTTGTCAGGGTTGATGAGTGGAGGTTGATGGGGTGATCTGGCGAAGAGAACGGTGTTGGCGACAAAGTCAAGAGCCAAGCGTGATTTTGACTGGTCCTGAGCAGAACTTTGTGTTTGCGAAAACAGAGAGAAGTGAAGATCTAGCTCTGGTAAGCGGAGGGGATGCTCGGTGATCAAGCGCAAAAAGTCATGGGCGGCTGGAAGGGCGGGCGTGGGCGCCCTTAATAATGAATGGGAGAGGGATCAAACGATCAAACGACTCGGAATGAGAGAATGAGGCGGCCTCGGTAGCCTGCAGTGGTCCTGCCTGCACGCACAAGGTGAAGGCAAGACGCAGGAGAGCCACTCGACTGGTAAGCACACAAGAAGGAATGAGAGAATTACCAAAAGAAAAGAAAAAAGTCCAAAGGTGATCTCAGTTAGGAAAGGCTGGTTGCACCATCTGCACGCACGCTTACTTACCTACGGTGGGATGGGCGGCAGCGTGGAGGAGGGATGGGGAAAAGACACCGCCCACTGAGGCAATGAGGCCGGCCGCACAGTGAGGGCTACCAGCAAGACGGGCAGCACAGGGCAGAATATGAAGCATACAGACAGTGCATGTAGAAACGAACAGGGAGGGAGGGGCTCTGCCTGGGGAAGGACATGTCAGAGAGGTCGGAAGCGACCAGATCTGGCGGCCGCCGTTGTCCGCCGCCTGCAAGTCGTTCGCTGGGGGTCGCCACTGCAGTTGACCGCCAAACCAATGATCAAATTGTCAAACCGCCGCCTCATGCGCCTGGTTGCCTGGCCTGCCTCTCTGCCTGCAACCACACTGCTTCAGTTAGGAATTTCTTTTTGACAATTGCCAGCTGCCAGCCAGCCAGGCGGCAAGGCAACAGGACGGGGACAGAACGGCGAGCAGGCCCTTCCGAGAGGGCGACAATTGGTCATGCCCTCGTTGCCTGCAGCTGGGCGAGGATGTTGCTGGGGTGATGTTGGATGATTGGATTGAGGGAGATGGCCCTCCACTCCCTCCTTAGGCTTGGAGAACTATTCCGTAGCCGAGCTTCTGTGCTGCCGTCCATGTCTCAATCGAGAAAGAAACGACGGGAGAAGGATGGAGGAGGAGAAGGGGGGCAAATGGGAGCTAACCATGCCGTGTGCACTGGGGATTGTAGTGCACTGTTGTGCTGCTGCTACCCACCACCTAGGTCTCGCCAAGCTGCGCCATCTTTACCGTTCCCAGAAGCATAGGTACCTATGTATGCGGCAAGAGGAGAACCGTCATCCAACTATCCCGACTGACAACCAAATTCAGAAACTACATGCAAAGAAGCCTCGCCATTTCATCCGTACGTCCCTCTCACTCCTCGAGAGATGCGGTGCGTCCACCCGTCTCGGGCGTTGGTGCACTATTTCCACCGCTTGCTGCTCCGGGGAGGACCTCCGGCGTTTTGATGAGAACATGGCTGGACCTGTGACCTAACTGTAGGTATCTGTGACATGTCGTCGTGGAGACCGACATACGGGGACAGAAGCCCCTATGCATACATGGTAGGAGGACAACACCAGCGGGAATCGGCAGGCTCTTACAGCAGTCACGACGGCTCACAACCACCGATTTCGGGGTGTTGCGCATCGGATACCTGCAGCAGAGGCTTCCCAACCTTGCCGCTAAGTTCTCCGGACGGTAAATTTCCGGTTCAGAATAGAATGCAGGTCAAGCCTTTAGGGCTCAGTTCCCGCCAGCCGCCAGTGAAATGGATCAAGATTGAAATGGTTGGTTAGAGGTTAGTTGGCTGAGGTTGGGTGGCTGTTACGAGTGACAGTGCATGTGGCGACTCGCAGATCAGATTTAATTTCCTCCCACCATCGCCCAATTGATAGGAGGCCCCATCCAGGCGACCTCAATTGGCTCTGCACAATTCCTTCTGGTGAACCCTGCGCTGAAGATCAGTGAAAGGAGAAAAAATGGCGGGGTGGCCGACCCACGGACGCGTTCGCTTGAGCCGCAGTACACCCTGTTGAGCCTGACCACAGCACACCTGATAGGCCCAGCACAACGGCACGCACGGAGGGCTAGGCTTCCACCAGCCGCCCCCACATTTTGAGGCAACCGACCACGACCACTCACTCCTCCGGGGAGAAGGAACTTCTGTCGATCTTGGATCTCGCCCACGCGTACAACTGCAACGCGGACGTTTTCATGATGCAATCAGTTCTGCGTCTGTGAGAATTCTTTCGCTTCCTCGGCATCCTCCCCCCAACACACAAAAGTGCGCCTCTTCCTCCTTCTCGAATTACTTTGCTCTGCTCGGCATCGAGCCACACAAGCCGTGGCGACGTATGTCCTGCATGATGAAATGAGTGACGAGCCAAGCCACGCCGCCCCGACCTGATCCCCATGTCCCCGGACCGGACTTGAGCGACGGAGGTGATGTAGAAAAAAAGGACGGGTAAAACAGTCTTACAGGCTATCTAAGTAGGTAGTTAGGTACCTATGTTTGCGCTTATTGTATTGCTGGAAAGGCACACCCCTGCCGCTAGTGTAGTCCATACTGCGCTATGCGTACCTCCTACCCCAAGGAAGAGGAACTAGAAAAAAAGAAGAAAAGAATTGCCTCTATGGTATCTTTTCCCTGATTTAGAACCCGCCTTTCCCGTACCATGCCGTGCTAATAACAAAAGAAAAAGAACCAAGGACCAAAAAGACGAAAGGGGGATGGGAGTAAGAGGAAGACGCAGTCTGGGCTGCCGTCACGTGGCCCGAGGAGCGCTCCCGAGAAGGCTCCCAAGGAGGTAAGTGAGTCACTACTGTGAGGCAGGCAGCCAAGCACTAGCGCCTAGCCGAGCCTAGCCCAACCAGCCTCAGCTAACTCCCACCGTCCCGGTGGCCTGGATTACCCAACGTGGGGTGCAGTGCAGCGCCCAGCGTGCCTCACCGGTTATCCTCGGATAGCCTCTGCCGGGCTCCTAGTCGACAAACGACACGCTCGGCTGGACAAACGTAGGGCCGATCGGCTAGCTTCTCCTAGCATCTCCATCTGACCCATGTAAACGATCTAGCGAAGCCTCAGCTCTGAGTGGTGCGCATGTAGTATGGCGACCGTCTCAAGTCAGCCACCACCATGTCTCATAGGAAGCTCAAACTTCTGACCAACTTCCCCAGTAAGAGAGAGCCGCATTCCAGTTTGTTTCGGCTTCAGTACCTGTACGTGTCCTGACGCCCACCGAAGCATTCCCGTCCCCGTTCCCGCCCGACCGAGAGCCCGAGCCTCGGCCCCTACCCGTAACCTTGCCCGTGCCCACGCCTCCACCCCGGCCCCGGCTACTGCTGCCGCCCCGGCCGCCCCGACCCCCTCCCTAAGGCGGGGTCGGGGACGGCCGCGACGCCGAGACGCTCCGGATGTGTATCCGCATCGAGTCGCTGTCGTAAGTGCGCGTCTCGGGATCGTACCAGGCCGACACGTCCGCCTGCACGGTCGCGCGCTGCATGTTAATAGTCACGATCCCGGACACCATGAACGAGCCGCGCGGCCTAAACGCGGGCGGGCGCACCCATGTGCGGGCCAGCGACTGGTTGAACGCCGCTATGGGCCGGCTGGCTTTGTCGTGGAAGTAGTCTTGGGGGAAAAGGAGGCTTATGGTCTTGGCGGCGTCCGACGAAGAATCTGCGGATGATGGGTCGGATGATGATGAGGGCGGGGAGGGTGATGATTTGGTGCTGTCGTTTTGGTTGGGTGGAGGCGGGGTTGGTTGTTGCTGTCCCTGCCCTTGCGCGCCTGGTTGCTTGGGATTTGGATCTTGTTGTTGATTTTGTTGTGGTTGTGGTTGGGCTGGCACACGCCTGTTCCAAGGATATGGCGCGGACGATTTGGGCATGCCGCCCGTTGTAGATGCGCCAGGCGATGCTGTTTGCTCTCCAGCCCCCGCTGCTGCTGCCCTAGCAGCCGCACCTCCAGCCCCTCCTGAATCGGTTGCCTCGGGACTAGGGGGACTACCTCCCCGGTTGCCGTTGCCGTCAGCGGGGGGCCGGGCTGTCCCCTTGGCTGTAGCCATAGCTCGTGGGTCATTGTCGGCCTTACGGCGCTTTCTGTCGTCCCTCGGCCTGTCGCTAGGTCTAGCTTGCCTTTGCATGGGCACGTCCCCAGACGCCTCTGGCGGCAGAGCCGAGTAAGGATCCCGGTCCTTTAGTGGTTCTAGGCCGACAGCGACTCGCGCGTCGTTGACGGTATCGAAGCCCAATGTGCGACTGAAGGCCCACACTGCCTTCGCGGCGTTGATGGGTACAAGGGCTCGTTGAGTGCGGTAATATGTCTGGTAGTCAACCGGTTTTGTCCGCCAGCCATCTAGCGTTAACCTACAGCGGCGAGGGGGAAACACCACCCGTTAGTACAGCATCACAAACAATGAAGGCAAGCCCGGGAAACATAACGGTCGTCAGGTCCGCATGGGAGGGATGAGAGAGGGGCGGAAACTCACCCGAGTTGGACAATCTGGGGCGCCGGCCGATCGGGATAGCTGACGGTCAGATACCATCCGCCGACATTCGTTGCGCGCCCGAACCTCTGGTTGAGCCAGGGAGCCTTCCCGATGCTCTGGCGCACGATGTCGGCAAGCTGGTTTCTAATGTGGCGCTGCAGCTGCTTGTCGTTGTGGAAGGTGACGAAGCTTTTCAACACTGGGTCGGACTGGGGGAAGGGTTTGGCCGGAACTGTGCTGAAGCCGAACGGGACTGGGATGAACAGGTTCACGTCCTCCTCCTCCTCCTCTTCAAGGTTGACGTCAATGGCGTCAGCGATGCGGCGAACGAATGGTGTGAATATGACGCTATCCCATATTTGAACAGCCACGAAGAGCGCGAAGACGCCCAACGCAAAGTGCCTATTGACGAGTGGTTTTGAACGTTAGACCATGGCAACGGGGGGGGAATGGAAAGTGCCTATGTGTATAGATGGCTTCGCTTACTTGACCCTTTGCGTCCGTGATGGGCCGACCTTTGCTCGGTGCACAAGTACTACATGGGGCTTTGCTGCCCGGGACGCTGCAGTTCGCGCACTGGAGGCAGCCCAGGGTATTCGTGGGCGGATAAATCTAATCATGATTAGATTGTCAATGGCAAAGGTGCCGATGTTTCTGTTAGGCGGCGCGCCAGCCACGGCGGCCGAGAATAAGACAGGAGAGGGGTCTCGGGGAACGTTGACTTGGATCAGATGTGGCAGACGGACGGGATCGGAGGCGGGCCGGCGGAAATGGGGGTCCCAATGTCGGGATTCGCCTTAGGTTGGTGTGCGAAGGCGATGGAAAGAAGAACAAAAATCTGCGGTCGCCTGGAGAAAATGCTGGGGAATAAAACACAGAAGAAGAAAAGACAAAAGCCAACAGCGGCAAAGAACGGGACAGAGTGACAACAATCAAAGAGGAGGAAAATGGTCACTGAGGCTGAAATTCATTGTCACAAATTGACTCCCCCAGAAAATTCCCGGCGAGGCGGGCGGCGTGGAGCGGCGGCGATTTCCATCGACCTATCGGCTTATCTAATCGTCGCCCTGTCTCTTGTTTGATTGTTGCCTGAGGCGAATGGGGCGCCCAACAGTGACGCCGCTGGCTGGCCCGTGCGCATCTCGACTAGTGCTTGTGGGTCGTAGAGCTTCACAGCCCGGCAACTAACCACCATCATCCTTCAGCTCTTCCATCATCTCTTGTAACCGCCAGCTACGTGATCAACCCTATCCGGTAATAGCGGCGACAGCATCAGGCGGACGCCATCGCCAGCCAGCCAGCCAGCTGAACGGATTTCTCATAACCTACTAGGCAGCTGCTGCCTCCCTACTCCGAATCCCTCGTCCACAACCACCGCATGCCGCAACGATGAAGCTACGAACAGCCGCCCTCACGTCCTTCTCGCTAGCAGGCGTCGCCCTTGCGACGACGTCGGCCGAGCCATTGGAAGCATACATCATCGAGCCGCCGTCTCAGCCCATAGCGGAAGCTCCGAAGCCAGAATGGATGAGCACGCCGCCGCAAATCCCGCGCCAGCTCGCTAGGCACATCATCATCCGGCGCCTCAACGCCGCGCCCGCCGACGAGGATGCCTCCCGCAGCTTTATGAACGATTTAGCCGTGGAGAACCTGGCCGCCCACCTGGCGCTGCAGTATCTGGCCGCTTTCGGCGGCGAGCCAGCTGGTCTGTTCCACAGTGCTGGCGAGGCAGACCGCTCGATGGTGCTGATGGTCGAGGGCGTGACGGCCGACAACGCAAGGGAGCTGAGAGCCGGGCTGAAGAGCACGTTGGGGTTCGACACCCCGTCGTTCGTGGTCGAGGATCCGCCATCAGCGGAGGCAAACACGCTCCTGATCGAGCGCGATCTGCATGATTCGGCCGATGGGGGCAGTTGCAGCGATGGGGATGGGTGGAAGGTCCTGGACCTGGAGGAGAAGCACGATGACTCGAGGGACCGGACCTGCATGCGGGAAGCGGGAGGCATTGTCAAGTATGACGTGGCTAAGGTATGGCATCTCCCCTCCCTCTCCTACCCCTAACATCACCATGATCAGTAGTGGGCTATGTACGTAGCTTCGGCAGAGTGACTAATGTGGTCTTCCCCCACATCAGCAACCCGAGGTGCTCAAAGCCCTCAAGCACGATCTCCTCCTCCTGAAGGCGGCCGTCCCCCATTACCGCATGCGCGTCATGCTCCTCCTAATCCCAGAGAGCAGCCGCACCACCGGACCGAGCGACTGGGCCACCATCGCCACACCGCACGACTCGAACCCAGACTCCCGACAACAAATCATGTCCGAGCTCCGCCGCCGCGCCCGCGAATCCGTCATCGAAGACGACGTCGCCGCGCCGCCTCCGCAAGAGCACAAACAGCAGTCGTCCCCCAACACCCACCACGCAGCCGCCTTCTCAACCTACCCGCGCTCCATCCCAGCCTGCTTCTCCAGCCACTCGGCCTGCACCAACGCGACGGACTCCTGCTCCGGCCACGGCGAGTGCGTGAACAAGTACGGCGCTGACTCCAAGAACGTCTGCTTTGTGTGCCAGTGCCAGGTCATCGAGAACGCGGACGGCAGGTCGCGCACGTTCTGGGCGGGGCGCGCGTGCCAGAAGAAGGATGTTAGCACGGCGTTCTGGCTTATCGCGGGGCTGACGATCGTGCTGACGGGCCTGGTGACATTCTCGATCGGTCTGCTGTTCAACGTGGGCGAGGAGAAGCTGCCCGGCGTCATTGGCGCGGGTGTTAGTCGGCCGGGGAAGTAAGTGGGTAGCCAGGCGATATGGGTTGGGGTATTGGTCGGGGGGAGACGGAAGGCTGCGGAGGGATGGCTAGGAGAAGAAAAGCGATGACATGTCTAGATGGCATACCCAGACGACCGAGAAAGGGACAAGAGGGTGGAACAAACCAAGAACGCGGTTCGCGCTGCGAGGTCTGCTCATGCTTGTTGGCCGATAATGTTGGACCTCAGGATACGGTTGCCGCTAGCAAGGAAGCAACAACTAGAAGGGATGTCTTGTGTGGTGTATCATACTCTCATATGTTGTGTACTTTTCACGGCGTTTTTGGTAGGGTATTCATTATTCGTTGTTGGCATATAGTGTTAGTGCCAAGAAGAACCTCTCACAAGTGCTTGTTGTACATGTCTCGGTTATCATCACCGATTCTGTCTCCCTAGCCGACATCATCCACCTCCGCCCTTCGCGTAGGCGTAGTCCCGAAGCTCTCCAGCCCCCTTTCTACTGGCTGTCCGACAAATCCTGACGGTAAAGGCAGCGGCCTCAACGGAGACTGTCCCGTGCTCAGCGCTACGGCGGCAGCAGTGACCGGAGCCAACGTCCCCATCGCGCTCTGGTACTTTTTCCCCGCCTGGTCCAGTATCGCCTGCACCTCGACCTCCCGCGCCAGGATCTCCTCCTTCTCCTTCTCAAGATCCGCTATCCGGCCCCTCTTAACCGCGACGTCGTTCTCCATCCCCTTCAGCAGCGCCTGCATCTTCGCCAGACACTCGCCCAAGTCAGGCAAGGGCTTCATCTTGGGTATAACAACCCCACCCGATCCGCCACCACCACCGGCACCGTCCTCATCGTAATCATCCGAACCATCCTCCCCCTTTCGCCTCCGTCGATGATGCAAGCCGTCCATTCCCGCCCGCGTCTGCGCCTCCTCATATGCAGCGCGCCGCTCCGCTTCCGAGTCATCGCTCGACGCGTCGTCCTCGCCCTCTGCCGCGTTGATCAGCTCCGCCATCTCGACCCGGTGTCGCCGGCGCGCCTCGCGCTCCGCCTTCTTGCCTAGCGACAGTCCGCCGTCCTCGACGAACTCGTCGTAGCCCTCGCCGAGGTCCTCATCCTCGGCTATCAGCCGTGACTCGTCCTTCTTATTTGTTTTTGTGCGCAGCGAGATGTAATCATTCTCTTCGTCGTCCGATCCGTCTAAAGGCATAAACTCTTGCTCCTGCGCTATTCGCGCGCGCCTCTCTTTGCGCTCGCGGATTTGCGCGTCGGTCAGGACCGAGGCGACTACGGTCGTTGCGCCGAGGCGTTGGAATTCTGTGCTGCTGCCGCCGCCCCCGAGCTCTGAGCTCGGCACTACCATGGCTCCCTCGAGCTCGGAGGCGTCCAGCATCAGCTCGTCCTCGTCACTTGTGACTTTCAGGGTCGATATGTCACGCGGCGTGTTGGGTGTGCTGCTCGCCAGCTCGTCGAGGTACTCCTTGCTGTACAGCGGCCTGTCATCTTCGGTATTGGACTGTCGCCGCGCTGCGGGCAGCGGCAAGCGGCCTCTTAGGGACGCGCTGTTTTCGAACGCTTTCGCGGATAAGCTAGCTTTCTTGGGCGTTGCGTATGCGCCGCCGCCCCCAGCAGCAGAGTGACCGCCGTCATCGCACGCGTCTGGCGCGCCGCCGCCGAATGAGAGTCGACTGGAGAGGCGCTTCTTCCTTTTTGTAGAGCCAGCGCGGCTGAGGGCAGGTCGGACCACGGCGGGGCCGTCTTCGTCGTCGTCATCGCCATCCTTCGTGGCTGTTGAGGAAGCTGGCGCGGCTGTTGGTGCTGGCCCTGTCGGGTCGGTTCCACTCAAGGTTTCGGCGTCGGCCGCATTGATGCTCTTCCGGAGGGAGGACTGCTTGAGCGGTCGCTTGCCAAACTTGAGGGGTGCTACTGCTGGCGCAGGGCCTAGGCAAGCGGAGCAGGAGTTGCGACGGTCAGTTGGCTTCGTCACATCAGCAAGGTTGCGCAGCAGAGATGTTTTGGCCTCAAATGTGCACTCACTCTCTTTCATCGATTGGGGTGCCTCTGTAGTTGGAGTCTCCTGCTCGTCGTCATCGTCGCCAAATGTCCGGATTGCGCGGGGCTTGCGCTTAGATGAGAATGACGTCATTGCATGCTTCTGAGGGCAAACCGAAGCAGAAGTATTCATGTGAAACTGCTGGGCTACTGGAGGCGCAAATGGAGCAAAACTGGTGATGCTGTCGAGGAGAGGTGTCTGTAAACATTTGAAAGTCAAGCTTCTTATCTCGCTTATCGCCACGTGCAGCCCAAACTCCCCACGAAAGCTTGTCGTGTCTGGATATCATCATTCGCGCCCACAGCTCGCCGTCGCCCGCCCAACAACTCCATTCCGCTAGATCAAAGGTCTTGTAAAGCTTCGCTCGACCGCGCACCGACAAGACAAGATGGCGCCAGCTCAGCCAGAACTGAAGAAAGTACGCCCTTACTCCTTCCTCCTTTGCATCCCAGATCAGGGCTTCCTTGACTCCATGTGATCGCCAGTTAACTGACATTCGCCCTGTCCTTCTTACCCCAAAGTATCTCGACAAGAAGGTGTTTGTCCAGCTGAACGGCTCTCGCAAAGTCGTTGGTATCGTCCGTGGATTCGATGTCTTCCTAAATATTGTTCTTGACGACGCCTTCGAGGAGAAAGATGCCGGCGAGAAGGTCAGGCTCGGCATGGTGGTAGGTGTCTCCTAGCCTCTGCCCCTATCCCTGGCCGACAATAGCATTTTCTGTCGGTTTCATGTCGTTCTCTATTTGCTCGATGGCCGACTAACACCCGCCATAGGTTATCCGCGGAAACTCAGTGGTCATGCTCGAAGCGATGGAGAGGATCGGCGGTGACGATCGGCGATAGGCAACAAACGCACACGGTCGGATCGTCAGGCTCAGGGCTGATGCACGCAAGCATGAATCTGCACGCCATGGACCAGGATGGAAGAGGAGGGAGTGCAGCCGTCTCGAAGCCATCCACAAGCGGTAGCGGTCTCGGCCAGACAGTCGCTCAGAGTCCTGGACTGCTGGGGCGGCACAGACAAAGGAAGCTCAAGGGAGCCCACTCTGTTATGGCCAGAGGCGATCTATCGACAGATGCGATATCTCCGGTTACTGGCGTTGTGTAAAAGTTGCGATACCCCAAGGAGACTTCGGGAGACCCGATTTCTTGAACGCTTGTTTGCGGCAAACGGTCAATCTCAATATCAACTCGGTTCATGGCGTTTTCCCCTTCGCGTGTCTATTGTGTTCAGCTCGTTTGCCAGGGTGCAACCAGCTACAAGATTTCCTCCACAATTGTGTATAAATCTTCGCTCTTTTCCCTCCACCAACTGTCCGGTCTCCCTTCTCCCTTACCGGTGACTCTAACGGACACCGCCGATCCCTCACCCACAGTACCCGGAGCAGTCCACCACACACCTCCTGCCTGATCGACAACTACCCTGATCAGGCAGCGGCTACTACCCAGTTATCAACTAGACACTCAAGTCGCGCATATCACGACAACTAGGCTCTGATCCGTCCGCACCTCCAACCAGGGCCAAAGAGAATGTCGAGCAACGCCCAAACCTTCAACTGGACCGATCTCCCTGGATTCGTGCGCGAGTATAGTGATAGCTTCAGCTCTTTGCTCCAGCTAGCTCAGCGCGTGGTCCGTAATGATATGAGCCGCCACCTCATTCCGTGGTCGTTACAGATGTCGGCGTGGCCGTGGGCTTTCTTCCCTTTCCGTTCCCCCTGCCTCGTCTCTTTCTGGACTCATCTCCGCCCGATGCCCGACGGTGGACGCCACGCCAGCCCACCAGACCTGATGACCGACCCGGCTAGCTACTTGCTAGACGAGCCGGTGGTGCCGCTAGACGTCCTCACCGGCGTCCTAATGCCGACGGGGATGGTCATCCTCACCATAGTCCTTCCCATAAGCAACAGGTTCACATCCCTCTCCCGATCACGCGAGGAGTGGGTATATGCGTGGGCCCTTCTGTGCGTCATGGTCTCCAACAACGCCGCGGGCACAATTCGGCCAGCGCTGCCTGTCGACGCCGACTTGTTCAGCGAGGAGATGATCTTGTATACAACAACATGCCTTCGGGGGCTGCGGGCCCAGCTCTGCACAGGTCCTCTCGGTGACGCTCTCTACCGCCAGCTGGACAGCCTTGGCCCCGCCGACGTCGTTCGCTTCCGCCAATCCGAAGTTGCCAGCCCGGACAACTCGTCTTTCTACAAGGCCGTGTTTCTTGCCTCACGTATGGTTCTGCACCGCGAGGGCCCGATCACTGCCGTGGAGGCCTTGCAAGATCTCAGAGCCGAGGCAGTCTTGCTGGCAGTCCGCGTCCAGAGATACTACGGGCTCGCTCAGCACCCGCAGATCGCCCGCGCTGACTGGCCGAGACCGCCTTTTATAAGGCTCTGCAAGAGCTCAAGCGGACAGTGGACAGCCCTCGGTCGCGTCGGTTCATGGACTCGGCGACTTCCTCGCCGTGGTCTTCTTCGTCAGATGATTCGTGATGGCTCGGATTGCCAAATGGTTTGGATGAGGCAGGCTTGTAAACAGTTGGTCGCCTCCACATCTCTGATGTATGTTCCCCCCATTTCCTCCCTCGGGCACAAGCAGCGTGTCGAGACATACTTCCTCATCCACGACACTCACAAATGATTAGTCCAGACAAGCAGGTGTACAGGAAGCGGGCGAACGGGAGAGCCGCATTACGCGATGGCTAGTCTATCACCACGGATATGGGCAAACGTCTTCCTAACTTGGTTGACAATCTTCTAACCTTTCTTTCTGTACCTGCATCATCCTGTTTTCGCGGCTTCTCCCTGTCTCGGCTGGGCTGCCGGTATGCATTTGACCCTCCGAGCCAAGGTCTTGGCTCATCTTTCTTATCAAACATGCTTGGCTTATTCTTACTATTCTTTTTGTCCCTCGACCATTTCTCCTACTCTTCACGCCAGGCTATCCGATTACCGTTGTACGGCTGTCCCTTTCTTTGGTGTCCCTTATGCTGCCATGACCTCCTTCCCTAGCCAGCCCCTGGTCGGGCAGAAAGCCCGCTGTTTGACCAAGGGAGCGCGAAGCATCCGCACCCAGAGGATGGCCTAGCCTCAACTAGACAGTCTCGAGCAGTCACTTGACCAACTCGACTTTTGGAGTGAGGTAGATCGCAGTGGAATCACCCGAGTATGGAGAAATCATGCCGCTGTCCCGAACGGCAAGAAACAACGCCACGGAGCAAGATGCCCCTGTGCTATTGCCCGGCAGCCCCCTGAACAGATGAAAATTGACCGAAGAAATTCCCTCCCCAAGACGAACTGCTCGGCGGGATCGGTTCCGGGAAATAGGATGGCTCATAAGGCTACATGAAAGATTGATGTGGTAGTCTATTATCCTGTTCTTTGCCTGACTTTAGCCACGCACGCATTCATCCGGGTGAGTGACCTCTCAATGAGCGTGCTCTCACTCTTCTAACACGCGTCATTCCACAATAGCTGCCAAGTAGCGTAGCATAGAGCACAATAGAGCGCATACCGGGGCGTCGCTGGTGGGTGACAATTGGGGATTCTATATTGTCCTCCCCCATGCTTGTGCTCAAAAGTTGTTGTCCTTGCACCAATGTCCCCGGCTAGGTTAGCAGCGAGCCGCAGTCCTGGCGAGCAGCCAGCCAGCCAGCCCCAGACCGCAGATCGTAAAACGTCCTTCAGCCTATAGGAATCGAGTGATTTCAACAAAAGAGTCTCGGGATATATGTACCTAAGTAGGACCAACACCAAGACGGCATCCACCATAAGTAGTACCCACCCCTGTTCGGGGTTACTATCCGACTTTATGTCTATCTTTCTGGGGAAATTTGGAGATGACATGGGAATGGGAATGCTGATATCGACCGTGTTCGCGTGTGGGGACCCTCGGGAGCTCGGGAGACTAGCTCACGACGGCTCTCGCTCCGAACACGCAGATGAAATGGGAGGGAAATATTAAATAAAGACCTGGTGTCCTCCCAACCACCACTTTCCCCAAGCCGCGTCGAGCCCTCCTCCGTGGACTCCGGGTGGACGATCGTGATCTGTGCTGCTGCGCTGTGCCAGGTGTCTTCTCCCTCTCTGCCTCCACGATGAGGATCCGCTCATTTTATGTGACTGGCTGCGTGGCGGCGTTGGCTGGCGTCGGTAAGAATGAACGACCGCCGTCCAACCCATGGCTAGACTCGGATAGAAGACTAACTAACCCCCAAAAAAATCGAACGAGCTGAACAGTCGCCGCCCAAAGCCCCTGTGAAGAACCAAACCCACCAAGCTGGTGTCCGCCAGTTGACCCCTGCCTCGGCGACAACCCGCCCGCAGATTGTCCCGAGCCGGACCCATGCATGGGCGAATCGCCACCGGAGTACTGCGGTCCCCCCGGCGGCGACCCCTGCATGGGCCCGGACCCGCCGTGGTTCTGCCCGGGGATAGGCATCTTTGAGAACCCCTTCTCGTTCGTCGACGACGAGGAGACCGGGTTCCGCTTCTCGCAGTTCAAGGCTGTGTACTCGCTCGACGAGCGGCGGATCGTCTACCGCATTGCCAGGCCCGAGGTCGTGCCGGAGGGCGAGGCGTGGGACGCTGTCATCCAGATGCAGGCCCCCGCGGACGTGGGCTGGTTTGGACTCGCGTGGGGCGGGACCATGATCAATAACCCGTTGACGGTCGTGTGGGCGAATTGCAGTAATGTGGTTATTTCGTCCCGTTGGGCGGAGTGAGTTTCTTCCATTTCATCCCCGGGCTAAGCCGAACACCCTTCTAGCTAATACCCCCCCGAATGTTGAGCCCCTGATTCCATGCATGTCCGTAACACTAACGTACCCGACCCAGCTCCCGCGCCGCCCCCGCAGCCTACGAAGGCGCATCCTACGAGATCCTCGAGCGCGGCACCTGGGTGAACGACACGCACTACCAAGTAACGGCAAAATGCACGGGCTGCACGAGCTGGACGGATCCCGACCTCGGCAAGCAGACGCTCAAGCCGTCGACTGTCCCCGAGCTCGCGTGGGCTTACGCAGTGCAGGAGCCCGCGACGCCCGAAACCAACCTGTCGACCTTCGCGTTCCACGACGCGCAAGGCCTCTTCTCCAACAACCTCACCGACAATGGCAACCCCAACTTCGCGGAGCTCGTGAGCCGCAACCGCGTCATGAACCCTCCGCGCGAGATCCCGACGAACGGCACGTGTTTGTACAAGAAGCCGGAGGTCAGCGATGGGCGCATCACGATCACGAAGACGGAGACCACCACGGTCACGGAGGCCACGGCTACGGTGACGATGACAATCACGGACCCGGGCGTAACGACCACGGCCACCACGACGCTGACGGAGACGGTGACGGCAGGGAGTGCGTGTGGTGGCGGTGTGGCAGGGCCGACGGTTACGGCTACAACGACGGTTGTGCCGACGGGGTGTCCGACTGTTACGAAGGTTGCGCAGCATCATTGGTATTAAAGGGAGAAGAGAGAGGAGAGGGTGGACTTGCTGGGTGGATGGGACGTGCAGTGGGGGCTGGGCTGTGTCAAGTCTCTGCGCGCTCGTGGTTCATGTTGATATTCTCTAGACGTTCTAAGTAATAAGTACACTTGGTCTCTTAGGTTGACGATGTAGGTATAATGAGAGAACGTATCGGTTGGAGTCAACGCTCACCACCTGGCTTTTCAAAACAGAACCCTAAGCGGTGGTACATACAACCCGGCTTCTGCCACGGCCAGGCATCTTTGTGTTTGCACCCCGCAACGGGCCGGTCAAATAGTGACTGCAACGTGGCGTACCAGGGATAAAGTTGCCAGCAGTACTATCACTGGAGCTGCTCGATGTTGTAATATAAATGGAGCAGAATGTCGAAGTTAGCCAACCCTGAACTGATGGAATACTAATTAACGGATGGAACATTGCATTTCGCCCTAAACGCCAACGCCGTACCCTGGTGTCCTTCGACTCCGAGTCCTCCTCACATATGGACCATGCCAAGGACAAGCTTCCGCCTCCTCAGATCGCCACCATCAGATGATGCGGATGTGTACATGTCTCCGTCACGACCCCTATTCGGGATCACGGCATCCGGCGGTGCCTTGTATGTCGTCAACCAGTGGCGTGATAGGTCGATCTCCTCATGGGGAAAGATCTCACCCCACTCTGCATACCCGATTCTGCGGTAGATGCCATTGGCTTCGTCTGCCACGTTAAGAAGAATGCACTTGGCGCAGAGTTCTTTCTGATCGTGGCGTCCGCGCTCGACATCGGCGAGGAATAAGTAGAACGACCGCGGGTTTTCTGCTTCATCCTTGGGAACGTCGAGACATCGATCCAGCCACACATCCGGATGTTGGAAGTGTTGTTGCTGTACTCTCTCGGGGAAGAGCCACGTGTACTTTCTCCCTGGGTATCCCGGTATCATGGAAAATGGGACAACCCTGGCCTTGAGGCCCAGGTGCCCGCCTGTGACAGCACCGGTGGTGTCTTCGGTTGCGTATATGAGGCTTATATCAAGCACTTCGAACTGGAGGCCTTCGGGTCTTGCGGTTGAGGGCACACGATCACAAAACCCAGCGCCTCCTTTGATGCCCAGCTGAATGTTGGTGCGCAGTATCCCTGATGTTGTTCCGCAGGCAGCGGGTGTTCGTTCCAACGATGGTCCACATACCACACCAGCTCACTCTCCAGGCTTGTCCTGAACATGAAGGACCGGACCAGTGTCCGGTCCTGGCGGCCTATCGCTCTCCTCTCCTGCGTCGGGAAGGGCCTCGAGAGGCTCATCGCGCGCCGGAT
>PYST01000296.1:0-45918 GCA_003049485.1 Ophioceras dolichostomum
CCCTCCCCCTCCTCCTCCTCCTCCTCCTCCTCTGCTACCACTACTCCGAACACCGCCGAGGAAGCCTCTGAAGCCGCCACCACCACCACCACCACCGGCGCCGCCGCCGTCGCTATCGACGTCATCATCACTAATGTCGTCCTCCTCCTCGTCCTCCTCCTCCTCTTCTTCTTCCTCATCCTCGTCATCAGAATCCCCCGCCGCACTGGCCATCAGCTGCGCAGCAAGCAGCGTGCCGTATCCAACATGCACGCTGCCCCTCGGATTGCTCGCCCCCAGCGTCGGCAGCAGGCCGGCCGCCGGCGAGTTACGTCCGCCAGAGCCAGAGCCGCCCCCCTGGCGCCTCTGCTGCTGCTGGTACAGCCGCTGGGCCTGGCCGAAGATGTTGCCGCCGCCGCCCCCCGTGCTGCCGGTGGCGGCGCGCGGGACGGCGCGGAACCGGCCCAGCAGCGGCGATGCGTCTGGGTTGTAGCGCGGGGCGTGCTCGTCGTCGCCCTGCTGGAAAGAGAAGAAGTTCGGCATCGCGTACTACTTGACTGCTCGTCGAGTCCCGGCCCGATCCGGGGTCCGGAGAAGGCAAAAAGGGAGCGCGCGCGTCGCGTTTAGTCGCGTTTAATCGCGGGTTCTCTTATCGGGCGCTGATGGGGGTCCGTTGTTGGTGGTCGCGTGCTGGTCGCGTGCCTGCTGTTGCTGCAGTTGCCCGACGCCGCTTCCGCAGGCACTGCGGAATGGCCCCGACGGCCCGAACGTCGCGGAGTTGGACGATGTCCTGTTCTGCCTCGCAGCGTCCGTAAGAGCTCTCTGTTGGGTTTTTCTCGCGGTTCTGGCGTCACAGCCAACGGGTGTTGAGGAAACTTTGTTGGTGTGTGACGTCTGACCCTGGACCCTGGCGTTGGACCCCTGTCCGTTTTTTGCATGTGTCGTGGTCCGTGCGGGTCCCCCATCTCGTCCGAACTTGGTACGGAATTGGCTTTCGCTACCAGCCATCTACTACATCTACGTCGTCCCCCCACGACATCCTAGGGAGTGCTAAAGTGTAGATACTCTTTTACTAACGGCAACTTTCTTGCTTAAGCTGTCGTATTTGGAGCAGGAAGTGTCACCTTCGTGGATGCCCTCATTTCCCCGATGAAGCCGGCCTGGTTGGGTGTGGCCAGTCCTGTAGATGAGGTATCGCCTGCGCGCCAGAAATTCTAAAGTTTGAAGTCGCGCACTGTGATTGCAATATGCCATATATAAGAATGCCGTAGATAGTACATACGGATGTCCTCTTTTATCCCCAGTGGCTGACAGTCCTCGGCTCGAGCTTGGCACCAGCGCCACGCGCCTCTTCTCGCTCTGCAGACGAGGGAGCTGCCGCACGACGCCCTTGCTGCTCCTGAACGGGTAAGGAGCACTGGTATCAGGCTAGACAATGCTAAGTTGTTTATTAATACAAGTCGGCATGGTTACCATTATGGCACATCAAACCGACATACTCTTAATCCATCACGTCTTGACCGATCTCGTCCTCTTCCTCCTCGTAAACCTCCGAGTCGTCATCGCTCGAGCTCCCACCCAAGGCCGTGACAGCCTCATCGGCCTCCCTTTGATCCGCAGAAGCTCCGGCGTCCTCGTCCTCCTCCACGTCGACGAACTCGCTAGGCGAGGCCGACTGAGCCGTCCTAGACGACTCCTCCACAGGCGGCGCTGCTGCCACGACGGTCACATCGTCGGCAAAAGCGACCACCTTCGCGGCCGACGCGTTCCGCGACGGCGCTGGTGACGACGACTCCTCCAGCACGTCCCCGCCCCAGGGCTTGCACTCCTTCACCAGCTCGCCGCATCGCAGGCACGTCCAGCCCTCGCCCTCCTCGCGCTCGAGCCGCGTGGCCAGGCAGACGAAGCAGTAGACGCAGCCGCACGGGATCGTCTCGTACGGGTTCGTGACGTCCGTCTGTGCGGATCCGACCACGCCACCGCCGCCCACGGAAGCCGCAGCGAGCAGCTCGCCCTCGCCACCGCCGCCGCCCCCAGCGGCAGACGCAGCGGCGGCAGCGTTCTGGTCCTGGTAGCAGATGGCGCAGGTCCGCTCGGGCAGGAAGGCGAGCTCGCCCTTCTTCTCCCTCTCTCCACTGCCGCCGTCCCCGGCAGCAGAAGACTTGCTAGTGTTGACGATCTCTTTCGTCCTCCTCCACGCGCGCGCCGCCCATCTCCTCCAGCGGTTCACGCCGACGAGCGGGAGGAAGAACAGCAGGAACTCGGTGAAGGCGTGCCAGACCAGCTGTCGGTTGAGGTACTCGAACGATACCTCTCGGCTGACCTGGCTCGTCGGCGGGGCGAGCCGCATGCGCAGCAGCCTGTCCAGCAGCGTCCTGTAGCGGCCGTGCAGCAGGAACGCGAGGAACGAGGCCAACGCCGCCACGGCGTGCACGTTGGAAACGAGCGACGTCAGCCGCGACAGCCGCTGCACCCGCCGCCGGCGGTCGTGTCCGTCTTCGTCATCGTCATTGTGGTCCGCCCCGTGGTCCTGCGCAACGAGCCAGTCCTCCCACTTGGTCCACAGGTATCGCCCGCCCACGGTGACGAGGCCATAGAGGCCCTTCTGCATCCGAGACGGCGGCACCAGCACGGGCCCGTCCCCGCCCCCGCGCCGCGCGTCCGTGTACCTCAGGTTCTGCAGCGCGGCGCCGTACGTGGCGTCGTGGTCCCACACCGTGAGCTTGAACAGCACGGCGCGCAGGGCGAGCAGCACCTCGGCGGACCAGTCGTCGGCGGGGCGGCCGCCGTACAGCCGCAGCGCCTCGCCGACCTGGCCGCGCAGCAGCGACAGCAGCTCCTCGTCCAGCAGCTCGGCGTCGACCTGGCCCACGCGGAACGAGGGGCGCGTGCCCTCGCGCGAGGACGCCGCGTCCCAGAACGACAGCGCCGACGCGCCGAGCGAGCGCACGATCGGCGACGACGACTGGGCGAGGCGCGTGCGCAGCTGGGACGCCGATTGCGCGGCCGCGGCTTGTGCGCGCGCCGCGGCCTCGCGCTCCTGTCGCCGGGCTGCGAGGCGGGCTTGCGCCTCGGCGAATGTGGGTGTTGTCGTCGCCGTCGTTGGTGGTGGTGTCGTCATCGTTGCCGTCATCGGAGAGCGCTGCTGGAGAGGACGGAAAGGGGGACTGCCGGTCGGTCGAGTAATGGCCGGCTGTCGTGCTTTGGTATACGGATCATTGCCTGAGGGATAGAGCTCGAAGGACGTTTCTGGTCGTATAGCGGTAATAAGGTTTGAACCAGTCTGTGGGGAATGCATTCATTGAGAACGCTAGTGCGGTTGAAAGGAGCCGAATAGAGTGCCAAGTTCCTCCTGCTTTCGGCTGCTGTGATGTTGGAAGCCTGCGATTCATGAGGTGCCGAACCGAGGTTCAACGGCTGTGGTGAGTGGCAGGGGTTCTAGAACGGCTGGGCGTTCTGTGCAGTAGCACTGTTTGTGGCACGCCTTAGGCCTCCATACGCCCCATCAGTTCGCCACTTGGCGTCCCTGACTTTGGGGATAAACTTGTTCATCAATCATCAATAATCCATCATCAGGAGCCAGCCAATTTACAGAACCAGCTTAAGCTCGCCCTGAAATGATTCGTATCATTGTATTCCCCCTTGTGAAATCTTTGAACCCCTTCGTGCCCCAGACGAAGGCACAAATTTTACGAGAAGACAGATTTATCTGGGGAGTTGAAAAAGCCCGTCCCCGTGCTCCGTCCTGCTTTCCAAGGCAATTTCGCTCGGTTTCCGGCCTCAGATTTCGCTCTCTTTCCGAACCTTGACATAGCCGGGCGGGCATCTTCATAATGGACAATAAAAAATTATCATAATAAGTCTCTAGAGGTATCTCATGCAGTTCTCGTCGCGAGTCGTCCCAGTTCTAACCAACCACCCAGTAACGAGTATCATCTCACCATGCAAAGAAATCGAAGAACGGACTAACTCCTACACCCGGCCCGGCTGCTCTGGCTACTCTCCTCCCTTTTCGCCTCCCCGCTCCTCGGTCCGTGGCTCATGCCCAGGTTTCTGGCCGTACCAGAAGTAGAAGTTAACGTATCGGTGGACAGAGTTGTCCTCCAGTATTTTCCTCACATTGACAAACCACACCTCGGCCTCGACCCTCGACACTTTGATCTCCTCGAGCGGCCTCACGAAGCTGGGCAGGAGGCCCAGGATGGCGTACTTCATGCACTCCCCGATGCGCTGGAGGTGGTCGCCCCTGGCCCACGGCCCGATCGGGGTCTTCTTCACGACGCACTTGATGTTGGTGAAGCCGGCCTGCTGCATGTACCGCTTCATGGTTCGCGGCCGGTCGTAGTCCATGCCGATGGACTCGAACGAGCGGAACACCAGCTCGTAGAAGTTCTTGAGGAGGTCGTCGGGCCGCATCGTCGCGTCGTCGCACTGTGGAGACACGTGCAGTTCTTGGAACTCGATCCAGCCTCCTGGCTTTATGTTTCTGCAAGGTTCGGCGACCGTCAGAGGTTTCGGTGGGTGTCAGCTCATTCTCTTTGGCGGGGGGTCGGTGAAAACAAAAGGACGGAAGAGGGTTTGATCGAGGCGTCTAGATCTGGACCGTCGAAATGGGGGAGAGAAGACGAACTCGAAGCAGCGGTCGACGGTTCCCTGCAAATCCCTCAGAGATCCTGCAACCATACGAAAGTGTATCAGGTCCCAGTTCGAGCCGTTGAGCCATTCTGGCTCCTCGACATCGTCAACCATGAAGTGGACACTTTGAGGACATGGAGTCAGCATCTGAAGCACCCGGTCCTCAGAAAGCAAGTGCATAAGTGCCATCAGGGTCTGCCAAGGGAGGCTACTCACTTCGGCGGAACCATGTCTGGTTGTATAGCTGAGAGATCGGTGCCGAGCACCTCTGCGCCAGGGTACATATCCGCAACTGAAAGACGGGGGGAGCGGAAACACCAGAGCCGAGAGTCAGCACGCGCGGTTCATCTGGACGGGAAACAAGACCGGAGAAGACCTACCGTCTATTGCCCAGATGCCTGTGGTGTAAATATGTCCTATGTTAGATACAGGTTGCACGATGGTGAGAGGCGGGAGGAGTGGTAACAGAGAATACTGTACCTGTTCCAGTGCCGATGTCGAGTATCTTCTCGGGAGTGTCGCCGATGGGCGAATAAAAGAGCTTCCCGTCCTAGATGGCAGAGGCAGATACCCGGCCTTAGTCAGTCGCAACAAGGGGCAAGACGGGAGCTTGGTATCACAAGGAGGCAAGGATGTGATGAAGAAGAAAAATAAGGTAGTTCTGTGTAACCGACCGTTAGGTCAAGCATCATTCCGTGCTTCATGTCCTCTCTAGACTGCTCATCTTCATCATTGGGGATGGGATATCTCCCACGCTTGAACATGTGGTACCTGCGGCCGTTTTCGAAGTAATGTTCATCCGGTGCGGTGCCCAAACTCTCCCAGGCCTTGAACGGGTCGATCTCATCCGAGTTCGCAGGCTCCAGCGGACTTCCGATGCCACCGCTGGCGCCTGAGAGGACTGAGATGGCCGATGATGAAGCCGTGTCCTTCCGGCGGCTGTCCCCCGGCTGTGGCTGAGGCTGTAACGAGGGCTCAGGACTGAGGGAGTGCTGTGGTCCCTCCATGGCGAATACATCCGATAGATTCGAAGAAGTGTTTCGAAGGTGGAAGGGTAGGTAAGCAAGTAAAACTGAGGCAGAACGGAGGGCTGAGACGGATGAGACGAAGTTACGGAAGACCTGAGTGGGGTGAATCGAGTAGAATCGAATACTGGTAGAGTATAGTAGACAGACGGCAGGCTAGGTGGCAAAGCCTGTGCGAAAAGAGAAAAAAAAGATTTTTGCTCGCGAACGGACAGGCGGAAGAGGCGAGACGTCAAGCTATAACATAATACATCTACACCATATAACGACGCGGTGTAGTGGCCATAATGGTTGAGGCAGGGCCAGGCTAAGGCGCGGAGATTTATGAGAAAAAAAGAGGGGGAGGAGTCCCCGTAAAATGGATTGTAATAGAAACAGGGGGGGACGAATCCACGATAGGGAGGAGGGCCGGCTTTTGTCCCGCGAATCCCATTCGAACCCCATTCAAGTCATCGGTGTGTGTTTCGTAGGGGCACCCTTGCCTTCGAGATTAAGAGAAAAAAAAAAGTCTGGCTCCCTTTTTGTGGTGCCTTGGCATTGTGGGCGGCGCAACGCAAGCTCGCCCAAGAGAGGACCGATCTGCCCGGAGAGGCGCCGCCTCTCGAATGACCCGAACGCGAAACGGAGCAAACTCCGATGAGAACAACCCTTTTGCACCGTTGGATGGGAAATGCCAGACGAAGAAGCCCTTAGTTTCTTCGCAAATAGAGGTGGGATTTGACATCCATCCTCCTATGTATCTCCAGCGAGAAACCATAAGCTGAAACAGAGGTGCCAGTGCCAACCTAGAAGATGGGATCGAATTTGCCGAAGTTTGCCCCGACGCACATATGAGCAGACGGAATAGATGAACACCCGTCACTTCATATACATACTGTGTAGGGACGACCCAGAGGCGCGGGTCGCACAGAGCCAGTGCCGACCTGGACCCGACACTCTGGGCCCAGCGACAGGGGCGTTCCTAGCTGTCGGGCTCCCAATTTGGGAGGAGCAATTCGGGGGGCGATCGGCCACTGTACGGGAAACGACCTACCGCAAACTTTCTGCGGTGACCCGTGAGAGAGGATGACCCGCTCGCCTCCCGAATTTCTTCTTTCCGACCGGGGAAAAAGACAAGCGACCGAAAACGGGATTTTGAGCAAATGGGGTCGTGAGGGGGGTTGTGCCATCGTGCCGCGAAATGATCTACATACTGCGTTGTAGAGAGTACTAGTATACCACCCAAGATAGTCTCCTTCCGCCGGGGTCTACTCGTATTCGTCTTTCCATCACGACCGACTCGTGCTCGCGGGGTTCACCCGATTTAGACTGATCTAGAAGCATTCCGAACCTCAAGATCCCAGGATCTTCCCTGGTGAGCGGCTCCTTCGCGAAATTCAGCAAGACGCATTATCTGATACAAGCGGATAGGACACTGAACTCTTCCAAGTTCCATCCATTCCACAGCCGCCTGCAGTGCTTTCGACCGTAGGCTCGCTCCTATGGTCCTAGATACCGAGAGGTATTTGCCCGTCGTTCGGCCAGCTCACGAGCAGCTACCATATTCGCCCCAATTTACGGAATACGCTTTGGGGAGGATGAGAGGAAAGACCATCCCACGCGAACTGCATCAGTTCCCATCCCATTGAGGGAGCAAGAAAGAGAGCAAGGGAGGGAGCCAAACGTGAAACGTGTTATTTTTTTATGAAGTAGCGAGTGTGCAAGTGCTCGCTCGGAGCTTCCTGGGCTCGCTAGAGCCGACGTCGACTCCTTCTATGTGCCAGTCATCGACGTAGTCCAAGCAAGTTAGGCAGGCACACTTAGGGCCTGCAATGTATTGTATCGAAATGTGTTTTGTATTGTATTTGGTACCGCGTTACCTGCCTCGTACGGTAAAATACGGCGTAAAGCACACACGAGGCTCTGGGTACACTTTCGAAAGCATACATGGTCTGGCAAGTAAGGACATCAAATCATTTCCTGGCCTTCTTTTGTTCGTCTTGGAATGTTTTCCCACCTCCCAAATATCCTTCGACAACGAAGAATTAGACCCCGACTTTCTACCGTCGCCCACGGCTTTTCCAGAAAAAATATACCACTTGCCGTAGTCCAAATTACCTACCTACCCAAAACCAAAACCACTTGCATCCGTTCCATCCCAGGTGGTATAACATTCTGTTGCTGTTCCAGCTGAAGGCACGAGGAGATCGGACCGACGGTCACCAAAATATTGGACAAAGTATCGCCCTTTGGTACCATCAAACGCTTTCGAACTTCAAATTTACAAGTTTACAACCTTTTTTTTTTTTTTTTTTTTTTTTTTGCTGCCGCCACCTATCCATTTTTTTTAAAAAAAATCTCGTCACTGAACTTTTGGCGACCTGTTTCGCAAACCTTTTTCTAAACAGATTCCTCCGAATTCCCACCTGGTCCTATGATAGAAACAGACCCGCGATTTCGGCCTGCTTAATTTGAAATTTCGTCGGTGGATATGACCTCAATGGAACAAGCGTGAGGGAGCTTTCCACCACTTCAAGGTTCCCTTGTTCGGTGGGTCAACCTTGGGTATTCCCTTCTGAATATGATACACACTTGGCGCGTACGCTTTTTCCTACATCCGTCCATCGACGGCACCGATCTCGATGGTTGCTTGGCTGGTTCTCGCAACGGAATGGCGGCGCCTGCAGGCAAGGCCTGCTCGAGATTTGCCGAAGAGAGCGATGCTATTTTTTCCCTCGCCGTTGCTGAATAAGGCGCGCCCCTTGGAAGCTCGAGGAGTCTTGAACACCACTTATCTAGATGCTGATATAGCTGCTGGGGTATGGTTTTCCCTTCTCTATGAATATGGCCTGGGGGTTGAAGAGGGACCGGCGTGTTGTCGTGAACAGTTAGCATCCTCCTTTCTTGACAGGAGGGAGGTAGGGTTATGTCCCCGAAACTGAACACTTCTATTGCATCAGGGGCTGTATCACTGCACTTCAGCCAAGCAGGCTGAGGGGAAAGTTGGAATAGAAGTGTCGAAGTATCAAGAGTTGCACATGAGGTGAGACGTCGACTGAGCAGGTGGCTACGCCTTCCTCTTCTTTATCTCCCCCCTTTCTCCCCGATCGGACCGTTCCTTTTCGTCCTCCATCGTTATGTAAAGGCTGTTCCTACGGTACCATCGGGCCATGGGTGGGCGTTGACCCCCTTGAAGACGGAGGAGGCCTACCTATTTTCACGCGACAGGAATCTTGCCGCCGTGAGCTGTCTCTCCGACCGCTCATCGTCTCGACCGTCTTCAAGGAACCACCGGAGCCTCGTCAGCCGTTGGAGCCACGCTGAGCGGATCTCTGACAGCGTTTTCAACGCCAGCCCACTGCCGGGCTTCGGCGGCGGACATCACGCAAGTGCCACTCCACGACGAAAAGTCCTACCTTCAACAAGACCAGAGGTTAAAGACAAGGAGTGCTTCCGATCCGGCTACGTGGCATCCAACGACTATATGCGCTTCCGGCATTCCCTTATCTTTTTCTCCTCTGATTCTTCCCAATTTACTCTGGACCGAAGCTCTCTTCGACTCCTGATCGACAGCGAGCACCTTATAGTGCTACTCGCCTGGCACCGCCTGTCCGTCGGGCTACACCCCAGCCTGCTCATCGCACAACTCAATCGATACTCTCACCGAAATTGTGCTCACATGTCCGGCGTCGGCTTAGACTTGCTCCTAGTTTAGTTTGCCTAGGCAGATCCAAGATGTTCTCCGATGCGCTCATATCCATCCTGCGTTCGCCCGACGGACTAAATTGCGTGAGGACACAAAACTCGGCATGATCGAAGCAGACTTCTAAAGCACCACTGCGCCGTTGAGCCTTCCGTTGCCTTTCAGAACTTGATAGGATGTACGGCGGAGTTGAATGCGAACGTTTCCACGTCCGTTGCCATATTGAGCAACGGGCACAAGTTACGGATACAGATCACCGACGGCCATGGGTTGGTGTCAGTGCCCTGAGCATCCAAGTGCGCTTTCGGTCTAGCGATGTATCAAGCCGGGTCACGATAGAGATAGGTCAGTTGACTCGGGGGGGCGAAGGCTCCAGACCCAGCGTAGGAGCAGCGGCCGGTATCGGCATCGGCGTCGCCGCGTGTCTCATAGCCATTGCAGGCGCCGCTTTCTACATCTTGTCCTCGAGGAGGCGATCCGGTCTAAGCAATAACGACGGAGACGATAGCCTTGGCCTTTATCGCCACTACAGTAATAGCTCCTCAAAGCAGTCGGGTCCTCCTGGTGGCATATGGCACCTCCCAGGTCTGCAGGAAGTCCACGTAAACGAGCGAGGCCCCCAGGAGTTGCACCCGCGGACCCTTCGTCCAGAGCTCGCGATTACCCAATATTACGACGACCCGGAGGACAGGCACTCACAGGAGCGGCCAGAAGGGTACGTGGTGAGTGCCGAGGAGCCGTCAACGCCAGAGGACGGTTCAAGAGGGTTTACTAATGTTCATACTTGATTTCATCAACAGTTAGTTACCATATCGACAAAGCGTATAAGCGTTGCTCAAACTCAGAAGAGTATACTTGATATAATACCTTTGTTTACGACACCTCCCATTTCTATGCTGCCAAACCCTCTGCTCTCCTGGGCTGTTGGTTGATCTATCCCTCGGCCTTTGCGGCTTGCAACCGCACTCCTCGTCCTCACTACATTCCTATCAACGCCTCGGGGTACAATCACTCGGAGCGAAGAACATCATCCATACTTCCTTCTACCCCAGGAGCCTCATACGATCGGTTGGTTGAAAAGGGGGTTGGCTCCGGGGAGCTGAACTCGAGACGTGATCATCCCAGCTTCTCTCCATCCCTTACCTGCTCCCACATCTAACTTCTTCGTCTAGACGTAGGGAGAATATTCGCCTGTCGCGAAATCTCCCAAGGATACCTCAGGTATTTGGGCCAGTTTGGTGTGCACAATGTTGTCGCCGCACTTAGAAACGTCAGGCGAGTTAGATCAGGTAGAGTAAGATATGTCAAGATTCAGCCTCAAGTGTGCAGCGCAGCCCAAGGGCACTAGAGATGGATAATTATGAGGTCGCCGCCTGCCTGTCTTATATCCTGCTTTTTCTCAGCAAGGTGTTTCGAATACCCCACCCGGTCCCGTAGTCCGAAGTGTACCCCTTTTTATTTTGCGCCCTAGAAATAAATCGAGCCACGAATGGCATGGCCAGCGCCGGCCCGACCGCCGATCTCCCTTAAGATGTGATCCCGTAAAGAGAGGCGGCCAAGAGAGCAGTAGCAGTAGGGACTGAGAAGGGGGAAAGAAGCTGAGTGATGCATGCATGCGTCCGGCCCTGCCTGTCACCAAAGAGAGCCCCGAACCCGAACACCCCTGTGCCCTTCTGTCCTATTGCGTCTATCCCAGAAGACCCATATCCAATATCCAATATCCGTTCCCCACATAGGCGCCGTATCCCAAATGGTATCGCAATACTAACAGCTTTGAAATCGAAAGCAGGTAGAAAAGGAGAAATTGCTAGGAAGGAGGAGGGAATTCTATCTACTAGAATCCCCCTGAGTCCTTCATGTTCTGTGCCCTCGTCTCGCCCTTGACGTATTCGCTCAGCCTGATGTCGTTACTTTCGTTCCCGTGCCCCATCATCGGCGCCAGCCTGCCGGGTGTGTATGGTGGCAGGCCTGGTGGGCCGGGGTTCGAGCCGTCGGTGATGAGCGCCGCGGCGGCGGCGCTCTCTTCGGGCGTCTCGTAGCTGTATGTTTGTATAGCAGGTTGTGGTGGTTGCCGAGACGAACTAGAGGAGGATGACGGCCCCGGGCTGTACAGGTGGCCCGGGTGTTGCTGCTGGTGGTGTTGTTGCTGTGTTCGCACAGGTTGCTGGCGCGGCGACATGTGGTGTAAGTTCTGAGAAGATGATATACTGCTGCTCACGCCTATTGCATGAGTAGGGAGTTGTTGGACGGATGCACGCGCGCTGAGCGAGCTCGCAATGGTGGGCGAGGAGACGGGGTGGGTGGTGGTGACGTGATGCTGATGGTAGGGGTGGCCCAGCACTGGGTGAGGCGACTGTGGTTCGCTCCCGGGCGAGGGCGAGGTCGAGGGCGACTTGAGCTTGTCGTCCACGCGAATGGCGCTTAGGAGGTGGTGGACCTTGCTGTTCTTGGTGTAGCTGGACTGGCATATCCTGAGGACCGAGAGAACGATGGTGATGATGTGCATGAAGACCAGGGCGAGGAGGATGACGAAGAAACCCCTCTCCTGCGCACAGTACTTATCAAGCTCGCCCTTTGCGCCGCCCCATCCGTTGGTGAAACGGATGCTCGTGTAATTTTCCCTCGGCGGTCGGTTTTCGTCCTCGGGGGTGTCTTCATTTGCGTTTGTGTTTGTTAGCCGACGGAGGTAAGGATGTGTGGAGGCGAGGCGAGGTGAGGTCAACTGACAATTCCATCTGGTCAGTCCCGCGCAATGCTGAGGGACTCCTGCTTGAGCGAGGATCGTGATGGCGGCAAGGGAGATGCCAATGAAGATGGTGTCGCCAACGATGGTGGCCACCAACCACTGGGTATCCTTGGACCGTTTCCCCGTGTGAACTATCGCGAGGGAGGAGGCGACAAATAATAATTGCGCCGTGATCTAGATATTCATCAATTAGATTCCAAGATCATGATCGTGTGCAAACGCATTGAACGCATTAACTGCCCGGGGTTCTATTCAGTGTTTCAATGGTTCATGGTTCGGCGCGTGCTGGGCACGGCCCCGCCCACACAGCCAGGCTAAAGGGCAGCATGATGAACCTGGAATTTTGTGTTTGTTCGCATACCATTCCTTGAAGAATCTGCATGTTTTGCGAGAGGCCCAGCCTGTTGATAGAAATATATGCCACGAGGTACGCGTTTACGGCACTGGCGGTCAGGGTCGCCAGAACCTGAATCCATCGCACCAGGCCGAGCCAACTCGAGAGCCCCCATGCCATTTTGACGCGTTTGCCAGAGACGAATGGCGGACGTTGTTAGACGGCGAAGGACTCGGTCGGATAATTGCGTTTCGATTTCGGCTTCGAATTTCGGCTTCGCAATCCGGGACGGCGGCCGAGCCTTCAGCGTGTGTGAAGAGAAGCCGTCTCCCTTCGGCAATGGGTTAAAGAATTACTGACACTTCTGGCGAAGCATTCAGAGAGAAAAAAACATGACAGGGAGCAAAGGGGCGGATGAGATTAAAAGGCTATGGTAGGCAATTGCTAGCGTGATGGCTAGGTACCTAGGCACTAGGCCAGGAAGCACTAGCAATTGGGGCACGAAGGAGAGGGGGCCATCCGGGGGCCATAGCTGGGCTGTCTCTCCTCTGGGGAGGGAGCAGGATGGAGCACCACACGGGAGGACGGGATCAACCAGCTCGATGGGCTGGAGCGGCGGAGGCTGTGCTGAGTCGGTGCATCCATCCATCCACTACCCACTATCCAGCAGCGAGCCAGCAAACCAGTCGCCAGTCAAGACTCGAGAGGGGACACAAGCTTGCACAAGTCACGAACTCACGAACCACTCACACCACACCGCCTCTCAGGTATTCTTTGGGACTGCCGAAACTTGGCAACATGCATACGACTGTGTACATGCCCTGCATCGAATCTAGAAGTCGACAGCGGGATATGGGACGAAGGCTGAGGAAGTTCTCGTTTCGACTTGGCATCTGCATCGAAAGCTTCTTGTTGTGGCTGTTGGCACATTTTCTGTGGTCAAATGGCAAAAGGCCAGGAAATCAAGTTCCCAAGCAGTGGCAAGCACCAAGATCTTTTAGCACACCAGCGGCGTGGGGCAGCAAGAGCGCCGGAAAGGTAGGAAGACACGAGGACTGGACGGGATAGGGACTGCAATTGGACTAGAGCCTTCCTCCAGACAGGAACATGGGAAGGACCAAGATCATAGGTATCCGTACCTGTAGATAACTGGAAGTCAAAACAAGTTCGTTTCCATCTTGCCCGGCGAGAAAAGCAGCCGAGGGCCGCCCCCAATAAGCTAGGAGCAGCGTTTATAGAATTGAGTTTGTTTCCTGTGCCCCTCCCCTAGGCCAGAGAGTCAGGGCCGCCGCCAGGGCACATTTCAACTTGGGTGTGCCACACTTCGATTTTGAAATCCAGCCTTTCCATGGCAATGCCAATGTAGAAAAAAAGTCTGCACATGTGACGAAGAGCAAGATGGTTCGTTGCAGGCCACCAATCAAAGCCTGTTCTTCCAGAGCCAAACCAAGGGAGAACGAAGTGGCCAAGAAGCTGCCCAGGATTGCCCAGCAAGCTGAGCAAGCCTGTTCCTCTCAAGCTCCAAAAACCCCTCTCCCTCTCTCATAATCCACAGTAATGGTTCCACTCACTCGCCAGGGCTGAGCATGTGTGGGGTTTGGGTGATATCATCTTGCCGAGTCAGTTGGCAGCCCGATTTGGGCAACTCGAGTTTGGACAAAAAGCTCATCCCAAGCTCCCTAGCTTTCCCAAAGCCTTCCTCTACCTACCCGAAGACAGGTTCGCTGAAAAGCAACAAGGCCCTCCCTGAAAGGGCTTCGGTATCGCATCAATAATTACCTAGGTACACTAGCTGGGTTAAACTAGGTAGGCACTTCAAGGTTGGAACACGATCTCGAAGAGAACTTGAAGCTGTCTGGGGAGTAACTTGAGACCAAATGTATGTGGCCACCCAAACTAAAACGCCGAGCACCCGTCCCGGGCCGTTCCTCAATCGCCACTATGCAACTCTTTACCCAGTGAATAGGAGATATACGAGGTATGAGAGACCAGGGCTACACGATCTACAACCTCAGTACTATGATCTACTAAGGCGAATAAAGCAGAGCATGGTCTCGAGATTGTCCAATTGTCCGATCGGTGGCCAACGAACACGCCACCAGCTGAGAGTTGACGCGTATGCCAGCCAGCCCTACGAGATAGCCCAGTGGAGACCAACGAGTGGCACAGCTGGTTGACAGCATTCACCCTTGATCCATCCTGGTTGGGTGTCTCTTCCCGCCGGACTCGATACTGCAGCATCACATAGGGGGTAAATAGGGGCATCCAAGCATCAATGACGTGCAGTACCCGTCTCGTCTACTATAGTATGAGCATTACTACCTTACCTGTCTGAGAAGCAGCTCCTACTTCCATCTTCGTGATACTCGCCAAAGGTAGTGGTAGGTCCTACCTTAGGTGAGTTCTACAGTGATCTGTCGAGGGAAAAAGATAAGAGAAAAAAGAAAAGAAAAAAAAAAGGGAATTGAATGAAAGAAGAAAGCCTCTTCGATACGTCAGCCGCAAGACCTCTCAGTCTCTCCCCCCTCCTCCCTTCCCATCTCACCCGCCTCCAGCTCCTCATCCAACCAGCGAATACCCAACATCGCCACTCTCCCTCCCCATCCTCACCAATCGCTCCCTCATGCCCTCGGCCCTCCCCCTCACCCTCTCGCCCCCCAGCAGCGGCGGGTCCGAGAAATCGCACCGATCAACCCAAGCGCCGACCCCGTGCTGCAGCACGTTCCTCGCCCTCGCCCTGCTCCCCCCGACGTGTCCCACGGACCCATGCAGCGTCATGCGCTCGCGCACCCCGCTCGGCTCGTAAACCCCGCGATGCAGTATGTTATTGTCGTAAAACACCACGTCCCCGGGAGCAAGCACGACGCGCATCTCGCCATCCAGCCCCGTCTCGAATGGGCTAGCGGCTCGCTCCCGCACCGTCTTCGCGCGCGCGTGAGAACCGGGGACGACTACTAGGGAATCGTCGTCGTACAGCGCGAGGTTCCACTGCGCGTGCCACGCCGGCTGCCGTAACCGCTCCAGCTCCTCGGCGTCCGTGGCCTCGGGAGGGATATCGTCGCGGTGCCAGCGCAGCTCGAACGGCGTGGGAGGAGCGACGAGCATGTTGAAGAGCTCCATCACCAGCTCGTCGTCTCTGCAGCTGCCGCTGGTGATAAGCGCCCGCGTTGGAGACAGGATTGAGTCGGAGAAGTATAGGGCCGCGAACTCGTCGTGGCCCGGCAGGTCCGGGTGCATGAGGTGCTGCACGCCCCAGATCCCCTCTGGACCGGGGACGGACGGCCAGGGCGGGAATTGCTTCCCGACGGTGCGGATGTGCGGCCAGCCGCCGGATCGGGCGAGGGCCGTGGCTGACGCGGCGGCCGTGCGGAGCTTGGCGAGCTGGGGGTCGGGGAGCACGGAGCGGAGGATTGCGAAGCCGTCCTTCTCGAGGCTGGTCCAGAGTGATGATGATGATTGTTCAGACATTTTGACTTATATAGCGCAGCCCCCCTTTCTCTCTCACACACACATGTGGCGCCAGCGAATATTTCTTTCAAAGGCCTCGTTCAAGGTTGCCTTTACAAAGTTTTAAGGTTCCTTGAGCTGCGGGGGAGGGAGTTCAGATATAGCGGAGCCGACATGTAAAGCGGAGTGCTCCCCGAGCATTTTATTGGTCGAAGCTCCGAGCCCATCTTCGGTAAGTGCCCGGGTCGTCTCTCCCGGTATGTACTACCTTACTTTCCCTCAAGGGAGTCTCTTGGTTGTTGCCTAACGAACACTACTCGACATGAGAGGCCGGAAGTCTATCACCGCTCACCGCTTCTTCTCCCACCCACACTGTCTGTGTCTTCATCACTCTTCCGTTTGGTCCCTACTTGTCCCTCTGATCTCTCTGTGCAAGTTGTTGTGTCGGGGTGCAAAACCACGAGTTCGACCAGGAACTCGCCCCATCACTCAACGAGGTGGTTCAGCATTCCAGAATCGTTTGGTCGTCCACGCAATGGAAGACACGTCGACGGAGCAGATATCTGGTCCGTCCTGCGAGCTTCTGTATGCCGTTATACCTTGACTAAACGGTCTCTCCTGCTCGACTAGCTGACGACGGTGAAACACGACGCAGTAGCAAACCCAGACACCGATAGCTTCTCGGAGTATAAATGGAGCTACTACGAGTCTTCCAAAGGACGACCAATCCGGGCGAGCGCCGACCATCTCTTGCCGTCCGTGTCGTGGCCAGCCTTGACAGAGTACGCCGCGAAGGTTCGAAACGGGGTCGGCTGCCGCCTGCTTCCCGACGTCGGGCTCGGCTGGAATCACGTGGTCCGCATCCTCGAGTTCGACGACCATGTGCGATGGGTGGCAAGACTGCGTCTGCGGTCAGTCGAGGACTGCACTGCCTTGCACACTGACTTGTCGCCTTCAGAACAAGAAAGCAGCGAGTACAGCATTATTGCATTGGTCCGCCAGCTTACGGATATCCCGACGCCAGAGATTCACCCGTTCGAGGCTCACGGGATCCCGGCTGTTGACGCGCCGTCCATGCTGATGGATTGCCTCGCCGGCAACGTCGGCATGGACCTGGGAATGACCGTGCCGCTTGAGCGTCGGCCGGCATTCTACCAGGGCACGGCTCGCATCCAGGTAGGTCTGCCTACTCTAGGTCTGACTCGCCCCCGACGAACCCGCAAGGAATCGCAGCAGATCAAACCCTTCCTGACCAAGAGATGTGGAGGAACGAACGGTCTGAAAGGTCCAATTATCCCGGGTCACGCAGCCCAAGATTGGGACGGTGATTTCCCAAAATGCCGACGGCACGTACCAACAGGGTCCTGTGCCCGGCATCGGGGGCCCCTTCGACACAGCGATCGAGTTCTTCCAGGCCTGGGCGGCAAAGGCCTAGTTTGGCCTCAGCGAAGAGCGGTTGCGGGCGACGTGCGGGCCGCTCTACTACGACGAGATCCAGGCCTCCGTCTCGTCGTTCCCGGCGTGCGTGGTGGCGCTGGCCGACAAGCTGTCCGCCGCGCGCGACCGCGGGCCGTTCCCGCTGTGCCACGGCGACTTTGGACACGGCAACATCGTCGTGGACGACGTGTACCGCATCCTCGGCGTCATCGACTGGGAGATGGCGTGGGCGGCGCCGTGGGAGGTGTTCGCAGACTTCCCGCTGACGCTAGCCGTCGTGCCGCCGCCCATGAACCTGCCGTCCGGTTATGACGAACAGGGTATTCCCAAGGAACCTGAAGAGGCGCGGAGGTTCGCCGACTTGAAGGACTACGTGGGAGCCGTGAGACGAGAAGAAGATATCCTCTGCAGCGGTGACCATTCGCTGTCTGATGCGCATGCTGATGTCAAGCAGCAGCAATTAGTGACGGCTATGAGGCTGTACAGGCGAGGAAAGGCCGGGTTTTACTCCGAGGTGGCTGCTAGGTTCAATGACATCGGAGTCCAACAAGTCCGACGGACTGCGAACTGACGATAGAATGGAACGTCCAAGTGCAAGACAGGTCTCACCGACCCCGGCCGTGAAAGTCCATGAATTGATTGCATTTGCCGGAGCGGACTATGTAGGGTCTCGCCGTCCGGGTATGATGAAGGGGGCATCCATCCGGGCATCTCCGGAACGGCAATCCATCACGAGGCCAGTAGCTCGAGACTCCGGAGAATGATGGATGACGGGACGGAGAAAATTATCAAGAACGACCGGATCGCCTCGGAGATACGACGGGTAAAGGTCACGTGCAGCCGTGTTTCGCCATTTACCCCACGTCACGGTCTAGCGCGTACCGGATGTCATCCCCTTAAATCACCATCCCCTTTTGAACTCGGACATTGGACGGAGAACCTCGCAAAGAAAACTTCTATGACCTCCTAAACTTCTTTTTACTCACACAGCAATTTTCTGCCGGAACTAGCATTTTTTGCGATCCATTGACGCGCCTGCTGCTCTCTATATCAGAATTCAAAGGCTTCTCTGACCTAGCTAGCATCCAGTCATCCCGCAACATCTAGCATCATGGCGGTTGCTAAGCGCAAGAGAAAGGCCGCTCCTGCTCCAGCTCCGACTACTCCGGTGAAAGCGATGGCGACCACCCCCGCGCCGGCGGGCCGCAGGAGGTCCCAGCGCATCGGGTCGTCGGAGAAGAAGAGCAAGTACTTTGAGGACGACACAGAGGAGTCTGAATCCGAGCAGCTTGACTCAAAAGCCGTTGCCCAGTCCAAGCGTGCCAAGACGTCGTCGTCGTCGCTTGGTCGTGGAGCGACTGGTCGTCGGGGCGCCAAGCTCGACCGTGACGACAGCGACGATTATGAGGAGCCTGATGATGACGATGAGGATGATGATGACGATGAGGACGGGGAAGACGAGGACGCGGCGGCGGAGGATGATGAGTATGACGAAGATGAAGATGACGACGAAGCAGACGGAAAGAGGCGCAAGAGCTCCTCGGGCGGCGGCCGCAGGGGGGACGGCGCCGCACCTCGGAAGAAGCCGTCATCCAGAAGAACCAAAGACGAGGGAGACGAAGAAGAGGAAGGCTCTGACTCCGACAGTGCCCCACGCAAAAAGTTCATCCCGCACATACAGCTCCGCGAGGTCGGCGCCACGCCCTACGCCGACCCGACCCTGCACCCCAACACGCTCCTCTTCCTCCGCGACCTCAAGGCCAACAACAAGCGGTCCTGGCTCAAGGCCCACGACAGCGAGTACCGCCGCTCCCTCAAGGACTGGGACTCCTTCGTGTCCACCCTGACGCAGACGATCATCGCCGCCGACGAGACCGTCCCCGAGCTGCCGCTCAAGGACGTCGTCTTCCGCATCTACCGCGACATCCGCTTCTCCAAGGACCCGACGCCCTACAAGGCGCACTACTCGGCCGCGTGGTCGCGGACGGGCAGGAAGGGGCCTTATGCCTGCTACTACGTGCACTGCGAGCCTAGCGCTGCTGGTGCTAGTAGTAGTTCTGGGTCTACTCAAGCCAAGTCGTTCGTGGGCGGCGGGTTGTGGCACCCCGAGGCGGAGCAGCTCGCGCGCCTGAGGGCCAGCATCGACGAGCGGCCGCGCAGGTGGTGCGCCGCGCTGATGGACGAGAGGTTCCGGGCTACTTTCCTGCCTAAGGCCAGGGCGGGCGACGAGAAGGCCATCAAGAAGGCGTTCGCGGCGCATAATTCGGAGGGCGCGCTGAAGACGAAGCCGAAGGTGAGTGAAAAATCTTCTTTTTTTTGGGTCTATTTCCCGATAGCCATACAGGGTATCTGTCAGTCCCAACAGCAGTAGGATTCTATGCTTAGAGGTGGCTAATGCTGGAGGGAAAAAAATTCAGGGGTTCAATGGTGACCATAGGGATATCGAGCTCCTGAAGCTGAGGAACTTCACCATCAGCAAGAGGATCCCCGACGACATCTTCACGGCCGAGGACGGGCAGGAGAGATTAGGCGAGATCATCGAAGCGATGGTACCATTCGTAAGCCCTTTCTCTCCGTTTTGCTCTTCGTCCTTTCAACCCCCTTTCAAAAGCTTCTTCTTCATTTCTTCGACACCCGTGCTATATATACCTACCTAACCGCGAGGAGCGTCGCCAGATTACCCACCTCAACTCCATTGTTATGCCGGACGGCGACGACGACGACGATGATGATGACGACGAGGATGAGGATGAGGGTGGTGAACAGGTTGAGGCGGATGAGGAGGAAGGTGACGACGATGAGTAAGAGTTAGGACTAAGTTATGAAGATATGTACCTGCTTTGTATAACACCGCCCTCGTTGGCTTCTCTGGTCTGTATAAGCGTAGGTATTTCAGTTGGTGTGTGTTTTGGTTGCGGCGACCGTTTATTGTCTTAGGCTTCCTGCGATGGACAATACGATGTAATAATTTCCAGATATGTACACTTTCTTTTGCCTCCTTCATGGACATCGGACGTGGAAGTTGAGGCGACAGGGGGGGGGAATCCAAATAATATGAAAAAGAAACAAGAGATTCCTCGCTGGGTATTCAGTAAGCACCAATCCTACAAACACAAAATAAATTCGACAAAAGTGGATGGACACTAAGAAGGCAGGTAGGTAGGTATGCATGGGACCCTTTCAACCTTCCCCATCCTGCCCACCACTCCACCAACTCGCCTTATTACCAGGGTCGACGATGTCGTCCCGCTCGCCGACTGGGTAGCTGGGCGGCAGGTCCTCGGGCCTCGCGCCCCAGCTGCCCGTCGGCGCGTCGGTGACGACGAGCTCGAGCAGCCCCCCCTCAGCGAAGAAGGCGTGCGTGATCCAGTTCTTGGTGTAGGGCTTGCCGTCGAGCGTCGCGCTCTCGATGTACTTCCTGCGGTAGGTCGGGTCGAAGTTCTTTATACGTATCACCGCGTACTTGTTCGTGCCTTTCTTTTTGCTCTTCTTCGTCCTGCTAGTCCTGCTATTACTACCACCCTTCTGTGTCTCTTTGTCGTCGTTTTCGTTCTTCTTGGTGGTGGTAGCTTTCCCACTCTCACCATTACCGGCCGCCCGGATGCGCACCTCCCTGAAGAACGGCGGCGTCAGGAGGTACACGTCCTGGCCCGCGACGGGGAAGAAGCCCATGAAGACGAAGGCCGAGAACGCGCCCATGGCGCAGTCGTCGTTTCCCGGGATGCCGTTGATGCTCGAGTTGAACTGGCTCGGGATGTAGCGGTGGGCCCAGTACGAGCTCAGGTCCGGCCTGCCGGCGTAGTGGAACTGGAACACGGGCAGGAAGGCCTGCTCGTTGCCGATGTACGAGATCTCCTCGTGCCAGTAGCTCAGGCGGTCCGCGAAGGTGGCCGGCCCGTCCATGTGCTCGATCAGCGCGGCCATGTCCTGCGGCACGAAGAAGCTGTACAGCCAGGGGCTGCCCTCGTACGTCGAGTGACGCGTGTCGAAGTAGCACGAGTGGAAGGCCGTGCGCGGGCTGCACAGGCGCGGATTGGCGTAGACGAACCGGCCGTTGAGCTTGCGCGGCTGCATGAAGCCCTTGAAGGGGGACAGGACGATGTCGCCCGCGTGCACCTCGCGGTAGATGTCCGCCTGGTCCGGGTGCCAGATGTTCTTCCAGTTGGCGCTGCGCTTGTAGTACTTGTCGGCGTCGGCCTTGTGGCCAAGGCCCGAGGCCATGAGGGAGATGCAGAAGTCGTCGTATGCGTACTCTACGAGGCGGGAGATATCCCTACTCATCGGGCCGGTGCCGTTTTTGTCCACTGGTCGATGTGACGTGTCAGCTTAGCTTCATTTCAGGCGTGGTACACACTCCGACTACTCTTCTTCTGCCCTGTTAGAATAGGCACCTAGGTGGGAATCAGCTTACCATCATCGAATGGGATGTAGCCCAGGCGATGATACGAGACTAGTCCTCCTCGCCCCTCAATCCCCCAGGCCGCCGGTTCCACCTCGGCATCAGAGACGACTGCCTGATAAGCCGTGTCCCAGTCGATGCCGTCTCGGAGATTCTTGACGTAGGCATCGGCAAGCACCACGTCGGCGTTTGAGCCACCCTGAGAATAGCCTTTGGAAAAGCTCATGCGGCAGTCGGGCAGCTTCCCGACGTGCCGGTATATGTCGACCAGCGCCCGCACCATCTCCGTCTGCGCCACGGGATCGATGATGGTGAGCAAGGGGTGCTGGGCGCGGAACGAGTCCCAGATGCAGTAGAACGAATCGTAGTACGGCTCCTTGCTGCTCCACAGCGGGTTCTCGCCCGTGTAGTTCTGCGGCGAGATCATGGTGCGGTACAGGCCCGACCAGAACGTGGTGAGCATGTCCTCGCCGACGCCGGACGGGTCGATCTGCACGGCGGCGAGCTTCTCGCGCCACGCGTCCTGCGCGAGGTGCACGGTGGCGTCGAAGTCGAAGTCCGGGATCTCGGCCTCGGCATTGGCGCACGCCTGGTCGACTGACATGAAGGACATGCCGACGCGGGCCAGGATGGATGGGGGAGAGGAGGAGGAGGACGTCGGGCTTTCGAATTGGACCCACGAGCCGGCGGAGCCCATGGGAATGTCATACCCGGACCCGACACCATCGAGGAACTTGGGCTCCTCGGCGGGGCGCTCGCCTTTGAATGTTCCCGAGCGCCGAACGGTCGCGCCCTGCAAGTCCACGCATGCATAAGCCCTATAGTTGCCCGAACCGAACGACGGCGCGAACTTCCCTTCCCCCACGATGCGGGCGGTTGAGTTCCCCGGGTCCGCCCAGACCTGCGTGCCGCCCTTGCTCCGGCTGTTGCCGAGGTCGATGAGGTCGAACAGGATCACGGGGCTTAGGGGTATGTCTGGGATACTAGCGTCTATGAAGGAGAAGCGATACAGGGCCGTATGGTGTGACGCAGTCATCTCGGCCCGAATAGTGTTGTTGAGTGCTATGGCGAAGTAGCCTGGTGACGCCCTGGCCGAGCCATTCACACGAGACACACCCCGTGTGGTTACGGCGAATTCGCATTTGTTCAGGTCGTCCTCCAGACATCCCGGCTGCACCCATAAGGGGAAGTTGCCCAGTGAAGGGTTTCCTCCAGTTCCGGAGTCATGGAGATGCTTGAGTCATGTTGTGTTAGTTACCGATGAGGCGGCCTCCCCAATAGGGGCAAACAGGAACTTATGTCTAAGGGGCTTAGGGCTTCATACAGAGAACCCAATGATGTTGCTCTGGTCGCTAACGAATCCAGCGGCGTTCTCGGCCTGGCTGTCCGTGTCAGCCCCAGCCTTGACCATGCCGTACGGCAGCGTGGCCCCCGGGAAGACGTGTCCTCCGTTGACCGTCCCTATCAACGGGTCTACCCATCTGAGCACGTCGTCTGCCGCGAACCCGGACCTGTAGTTTTGACGAGTCGCCGAGGGGAAGAACCACATGCTCTCCACGTGGTCCATGTGCATCTGCATGTGCGGACGACTGCTCGGGACGAGGAAGAAGCAGAACAGCGCGAAGACGGCCAGGGTGAGGAGCAGACGGCCCCTTCGCGGTAGCACCCCACCCAGCCGGATCTGCGGCGCCATCTTTTTCCTCCTCCCCCTGAAGGGACGCGAGGCTGGGGGCCTGGTCATGGCCTTGGCGATCATGCCTGGCTAAGAGTGAGCTGAAGGCAGCGAGTGATGGTGGGTCTTCTTCTCCGTTCGTTCATCTAAGACTCCCTCTCTTCTTGCTCTGTCTCGCCTGTGAACTGGAGAAATCGTTTGAGGTCGGCGGCAACAGCTGAGCAGTTTCTGTTTGCTCTGCTGCTGTTGCTGCTGCTCTGGTGTCCTGTGGGTCAGAAATCGCCAAGACCTCTGAAGTCTCAGGAGGTGGGTGGTGGTAAATCCTCAAAGGGGAAAAGAGGACGAAGAACAAATAATTAAAAGCCAGTGTCAGGGGATGCAAAGGAACAATTGGAAGGCGGAAAGGAAAATTGAAGCCACAGAATTGCGCGTAAAGAGTCCAGCGTGGCGATTCACATTCAACACCCCCCGCGGCTTGGAAGCATCTGATCTTCAATGGGAGCCAGGGGGTGAGCCAAGTCCCAAGTGTCTGCGATTAGACTCTGTGGGGTTCAGCGTGTCACATCGAGCTGTCGACATTTCTCCCTCTTGTCTCCAGACAGACACGAGTTCTTGATAGAAAGAGAGCTTCAAAAGTCGGGAATCCGGGATTTGAATACTTGTCCATTCCCAAACCAAAATGCACTTGATGTCCGATCTCTCTCGGCACCCCGTTTCTCGGCACTATGTACGGCCCGGAATCACAGAAATCTCCTCGATATTGTTACCCCAACTACGGCTTCTCGGCTGAACTTGCCCGTCAGGCTTGGCACGTTCGATGACATCAACCTGAAAGAGGAACGAGCGCAAAAATAATAAGAAAAGAAAAGTAAAAGTACAGAGGATGTCATCGGTTCCAACATCTGCGCCAGCCCTCGTAGTCTGCGTGATCTCTTTGGGTGGAAGAAACCCCTTTCCTATCTGACATGTCGCGAAGTCACGTGGTTCTCCGCACGGGTTGCTGCCGACCCTGTATCCTCCCTGCCTGACGCCAATTGTGAAAACTTCCCAACATTATTTCGCGCTTCCATTGCCGCTCCCTGGTGAGGACAGCAGATCCCTCTTTTGTTGAGGTCCTAAGCCGTCGCCGTAACCACAGTCGAGTTCTGAAATTCCGTGCGCTGCAAGGGTCTCGTGCGGCAGATACGGTCCCAGCTCCGGCGTTAGACCGTTCTCTGTCATCAACTCGCGTATCGGCCCTGGCGCAAACATCCCGGCGTCCAGAGGCGTCGTCGCAGTCGTAGCCTCTAGCCTGGCAACAGCAGCGGCGGCTGAAGCAGTAAGGAGGTTCCTCTTCCTCCGTCGAAGAAGAATAATGCACGCCACCGCAAAGAGCAGGACGGCGCCCACCACGGCGCCGATTGCGATTCCAGCGATATCCCCGGCAGACAGCGAAACGGGGCCGCCGCCAACACCACCACCAACGCCCGGTGTTGTGGTGCTTGACGCCGACGAGTTGTCCGGGGGATTGCTTGCGAGCGGCAGCAGACTCCAGCGCCCTTCCCAAGAATTGGCGAAGTCGGCGGCAAGTTTTGTTGTGGTGAGGGTCGTCTCTTCCGGCCCCAAGGCGACCAGCGCCGGTCGGTCCCTGTTCATGTTGGGGCCCGGCGCCTGTGCCAGCCATTGCAGGTTGTGATCAAGGCTGACGCCCCAGAGAGCGGCCTGCAGAAACGCCCGGCCAAGGACTGCCATGTATGGGCTTGGTTCGCGACCCGAGAGCGGCCTGCAGGGAAAGTAGCGCCTCGGGGTATCGACGATCGGGGGGTCGAGTTGTAAGTTGAGCAGTTTAAAAGCTACCTTGATTGTCACCCTCTGGTCTCCAGTGTTGCGGATGTCGAAGCTTAGGTACGCAGATGAGTTGGTGATCCGTCCAAAGTTCGGGTTGTTCGTATCCCATAAGAAGAGTTTGAGCCGCTCACCGAACGTCACCGGCAGGTGCTGCGCGATTTCTTCGCACGCCCCTGCCGGCAAGTAAATGTATGGCTTGGACGGCTCCACTTCGAGAAACGCCCAAGTATCGTTGCCACCAGCCGGGTTGGTAATGCCGTAGGTGACGGTGCCGTTTCCTAGTCAATAGGCGACACGAGTTGGGCCGGGTGGCAAATCGGGGAAAGGCGAGCCGCCCTCCTCGACCCCGATACCAAGCTCGGCCAGGAATCCGAGCTCGTTTTCGATCACGACTACGTCGCCTAGCGCCCGGCGCCGGTCATATCCCCCCAGCACGAGCGAGCCTTCTTGGCCGAGCAACGCGCTACCCATGTGCAAGGTGAACGATGCGGACGCCGTCTGGCCGGCCTTCGTAGTAGAGTTGAGGAATAAGGGCTCGGCCTCTGTGGCGCTTTCAGCCCATGGGACCGGTGACCCGAGGCCAAACACGCCGACCGGGTCTGAGCCGTTGTACGCCATGTTGTACGCGACACTGCCCGACAGGTGGACCTCGTCGCTGTCGCTGACGAACACGTTCTGCGTTCCGTTACAGTGGCCGCCCACCGGTTTTGCCATTGGTTCGACCGACATGGGGAAGATCCGGCCATGCCACTCATAGTCGTTTTCCCAGATGTTGTCCGCCTTGGAAGCGTTCCCCCACTTGTACCCGCCAGCCGCCTCCGTGAAGTATGCAGTCCGCAAATGGATGCTGACCCACATCGGGACCACATACCCGTAGTTGGCGATGGAGGCTACCATGACCATCGGGGCCTGCCACGGTCCGTCGGGCCCGAACGCGGTATCAGGAAATGAATTTAAATGGTTCGACCACAGAATGTCGACTGGTACGGGCCCTGTGCTGGCTGCCCCAACGGTCACTACTATGCCGCTGGTGGCAGCAGCAACAGTCTGCCATGCTACGCGGCAGCATCGGCTTGGTTGTCGGGCCCCCATGAACGCCCGTCTCGTGCACATAGCGCAGTGCTGATAGAGTAGTATTTCTATAATGTCATCGATAGCCGGGTAGCTTGAGAGCCTGTCTCTTAATTTACCAAGGTAGAGGTAGTTAAAGGGAGGAGCAGGTGGATGGAAGAGCATTGGAAAGCAAATATAAAAAATTGCGAGAGCCTTCAGTACTCCAGCTCTGATGTGCAATCGGTTATTTGTTTAATCTAAAACCCTTAGCCCCCAAAACCTTCTAAGCGGTATGCCGTACTACGCACTACGCCATCTTCCATCCAATAAAGCGGCAAACTACATGAACCTCTTCGCTGATATATAACCAAGTCTGTTTAAACCACACGCACCCTGCATGACTGCGGGTGCGGCTTAGCTACCGAAATATGAGAACAGGATGACAGGCGGGAATGGGCAACGAGGCAGAGCGGCCGTTTTCCCTCTTTGCACTCCTCTTTAGAGACGCTTCGCCCATGAGGCAATGGCCAATAAGCATTGAGAAACCTGGAAACAAAACTTCTATTGATAGAATGACTTCCTAAGCCTACTTCATTAGGTACCTACCTACCTACCCGTCTGATCAACTCGATGAGGTAGGTAGGTCGGCTGACTGACTGGCGTCAAGGGGGCACATGCCAGCCTCACTCCCTTTCTTCCATGTCGTAACCCATTGTCCTTCGTCACGAGGATGCAAAACCTCGGGGGGCATCAGTGACATGACGAGAAAAAAGATAGGAGACAAAATGGGAGAGGGAGCGGTGCAAACAATCCGGTGGTAGCTACCTGAACCATGAACGGGGCTCGGCGCTACCCGAGGACTGATCCGGTCGACGAGACTAGATCGTACTACAACATCGTCATGGAAGGGAACCGGCCCCCGGGACTAGTTGCTCTCCTCTCACGACGAGACCTCATGCCGCCTTCGTCTTTGGTGTGTGAAAGTGAATGCTAACAAGGCTGACTGGCCTGGGACAGATGCCCCGAGCCTGCGTCCCCCGTCAACGAGCCGCGTCTTTCTATGCGTGCGATGTGAGTTTGCGCATCCCCAACAATCATAAAGCCCGACTGCGGCCACGGGGCGGGCAAAGCCGCTCGAACTGGTGAAAACAAGCGCTCTGTTAGCATCAAGGCGTGGTACTTCGGCACCGTGCGTAAGGGGTCTCCAAGCCGAAAATGGGGCGAAAGTAGGAGCTAACTAACGTACCCGCATGGCGTGGTGGAGTGATGCTCATGGAAGTTTTGAGGAGATGGTATCTCTATATATTGGAAACCCGCACTGATGCCCCCGCGGTAAGAACGAAGACGGTGCCTTGCGGACATGGACGGAAGCAGTGGTAGTCTGAGAGCACATCAGACGCTAGGTAGGCAGGTACGGATCAAAGGCTCTCGGAGGACCGACGCGTTGTGCTACCGATTGGCTGGCATTGGGAAGCGAGGACGATCGATTCCCTGTAAGCCCTCGCAATGTCTGCTCCGCACAGGGTTCGCAACAACCCGTTGATCTTGGCCGAGTTTAGGTTTAGGAGAATTTAGAAATCCTTTTTTTTTCGCCTACGACGCGCAATCGCAGGTCACTCTTCGAGGAGCTCCAGCAGGTCCGCAAATTTTGTAGATAGGAGCAGACAGGGTGCGGTGCCGAGTGGTGCAACGATTTTTAGTAGAGGTCAACAGGAGGAGTCAACATGACGGTTTACGGTCTGTATTCCATGACCCTAATATCTGTAGTATCTTCACCCCCCGCGCTGGTCTATTGCCCATCATTGGTGGCAAGCAGAGGAGAGCATTGCGATGCGGGTTCTTCCGGATGAATTCGCCCTCCTCGATAGAGCAGGCTTTCGGTCGCTTGACGAAGTATGGAGGTGTCCCTGCCTAGGTCTGAGTATATAGTATTGGATTGAGAGGTCTGGGTGTGTCATTTCCTCAGAGCGGGAGCGGCCCTTAAAGTGACTTGGTTGTGGATGACGTTCCGCCAGCTTGAAGTAGTGTGAAGCTTTGATGATTTTCAAGACGGATGGGCCGCGCTCGACTGGGGCACTAATTACCGACCCTGTTCCCTGCAATATTCCCCAGGCCCTTGCAACCTACCTACCTACCTAGGCGGCCCCACTCACTGGATGGGAGAAGGCGGTAACGGATTCTGCCACTACCGCCAACTCTACGGTCGATAAGTGCACCGTTCGCACCCTTGACATTCCCACCAACGACGCCTGCCAAACCTCTCTCCCACATTCACGCAACCGAACTTCCCACAATCAAGCACGATGGCAAACGCCAGAGACGAAGATATCCGGTTGCCGCCCTCTGATGATGAAGAAGAAGAAGAATACGTGTCTAGTGACGACGAGTCTGACGATCCTGAACCGTCCATCCATGAGAGTGATGACGATGACGAGGAGACTGCACCGAAATACCCTCGCATCGTTAAAGTAAGTCCTACCCGTCCTGTCCCATTCAGTTCCTTAGTCTCGGAACGCGTCCTGATATCTTCCTCGCTCTTTTTTTTCTTTTTCTTTTAGTTCCAATACAGTGGCAGTACGGTATCAGCGACAGCCGAGCAACCGTATGTTCGACATAAGAATGTCCTCCGCCTCACGATCCATCGTAGCACTTGGCTACTCATCCTCATCTCGCTCCTCGCAAAATTGCCCGCTTTCGCGCGAGCCCTTGCGGCTAAGATTCGACCCGCCTGGTTCCTCCCCCGCACGTTTGTGCTCAAGCAATACAAGCGAGGCTGGAAAAAAGAGTTTAACAACGAGAAGAGGATGTACACACGGCTAGAGGCCCTCCAGGGCAGACTGATTCCCGAGTTCTACGGCGAGGTCGAGTTCGAAGGCGTCAGAGCCCTGATCATTTCTGAAATACGAGGCGTGCAGGTTCTCGAGCAGGCCCAGGATCGCTTAAGCCGCGACGAGTTCATCAGCCTTTTGCTACCTAGCCTGCGAGAGCTGGCGGACCATGGCGTCTACCAGGGTGACAAAAAGCTACACAATCTTATCTTGGTCGAGAACCGCAGCAGGCTGGTTTTCATCGACTTAGAGAGGATGTACGAGGGGAGCCCGGAATACTTCGCCAAGGCATTTGCGATGATTGGTGCGAAGTTCTGTCTCGCGGTGTGTGATTGGCAAGCGTCATACGACGCGTTCTTGTCGAGCTCTACTTTGTATTCTACATAGCGTTCCACGACTATAACCAATGGCACCTAGATTTGACCCTCCCAAGGACAAGTGCTGGGAATCGAGTTGGTTCGCCCAAGGCAGCGTCAAGGCGAACCCGGGCGTAGAAGCCGGGCGCAGAAAAGGCAGATTTTCTTGGGCATCGATGCAGCAAGGCTCCCACACTTCCTCAGTCCTGGTGCTGCTGTTGGACATCCCGCGCTGGTGCCTGCTCCGACCGCCTTCCTCTCGCTCCTTCTCCCCTATATGCATCCAAACACACACACACACACACACACACACACTCTCTCTCTCTCTCTCTCTCTCTCTCTCTCTCTCTCTCTCTCTCTCTTTCTCTCTCCCTCTCTCTCTCTCTCTCTCTCTCTCTCTCTCTCTCTCTCTCTCCGCGACAACGAATATATTTATAAAACCGTCTCTTTCAAACCCTACTACTTCAGTTTAACCAAACATCTCATCCTCGCTCTAGACTAGAAAGTCGATACCGATACCATGAGCGTCCCCCTGAGTCAGATGCTGTACCAACATCCAACGAATCCGATCGAGGATACAAACCAACACACCACTACAGATAAGAAATGGACACATGCCTACCCGTCGACTTACCAGCTTCAGGTTCGAACCAGGACGGACGCATCAGGCAGCGTGATAGCCGAGTTCGACAACGCCCTGCTCGGCCTTTACGACGACGACCAGCAGCGGATGAGCGAGCTCGCACACCCCGTCAACTTTCGAAAATGGCTTCTGCAGTCGGAGTCGGACGGGATGCTCTGGTTCCACACAGAAATCTCGAACGTTGTTTTGGCCGCCTGGGCCAGATTCCCGCTGCTGACCCAAGTGTCCGAGGAGAGTCCGCATGCCACCCAAACCACCAAAAACGCGGACACCGTGTACTCCATGGACCAGAACGGTTCGCGGCAGCAGTTGGTGATCGGAGAGTTCAAGAGAGGGCTCATCGATCGGTCGAGCTGGCAGTCCGGAAACCTGGAGGAGTCGCAATACAGCCTCGCCAGGGAGCTTAGGGGGTAAGTTGCAACTCGTTACACTACCCTACCTACCTAGGTACTTGACATTACCTCCCCACATTGCCTCGGATACCAAGTTAGTGGTCAAGTGGGTTCGGACCGATCCGGCCGCTGAATGAAAAGGTCCAACCGCGCCGTCCTCTGTAGTTATGCGTACCTGTACGACTGCCCCCAAATTTTCTGCTTCGACCACCAAAACTTCCTGATGCTCCAGTTCCGCGCCACGCAAAGGGCCGAGATCAAAAGCTCCAAGTGTCCGGTCGACTGCTGGGTCATCCCCCGCAAGAACCCGGGCGGCACGACCCTCCGGGAGGCCCTCTACCGGCTCCTCGTGCAGGGCATGCGCAGGTGCCAGGCCCTGACGCCGGCGACCAAAACTCTCCACGGAGTGCCCGTTACGCGCGAGTTCTTCAGCGGGCGGCCGATCGCCAAGGTGAACGGGCAGCTCACCTACGAGCCGTGGGGGTACACTCGATGGGTCGACCCTGCCTCCGGCGCGTTCTACTGGGTTGATGCCCAGGGCACGCCCCTTGTCAGCCAGGACGGGGGCAGGGTGTGGGATACACATCGGCTCTGGTAATTTCTCGTAACGTAATGTATGTTGGACTGTGGTGTGTATTGGACTGTGGTGTGTGTTATACTGTCTTTTCCCAGGGGCTAACGTGGACCGTCCACGGGCATATGCCGTCGTAGAAAATACGGTACAGGCAAAGCACTGTTACCTTACTCGTCAGTTGCAAAGCTATATAGAGGCTAGGGAACCGTGCCGACCCTGTACCAAAAGCATATGGCGCAGTAATGTGGGTAAACAGTGCCGATCCGTAGCCCTGTGGCGATCCGTAGCCCTGTGGCGGGTATAACGCCCATGAAACAGTCCTAGTACGGTTTAAGATTGCTGGCACGGATGTGTATTTAGTATAACGCCGGAATCCCCTAGAACCGCTGAGGCACCGAGCCGGCACGGCTCTAGGGCCCCTGTAAAGCCCAGCTATATAGAGATGCATCTGATGGCCTCCTCCGTTTCAAAAGAGTGATTGCCCTACTGAAAACTTGTCCGCGAAAGTAGGCGAGGCTTCCTCTCCTTCAGGTCCAAAAGCATCTGCCCAAAGAGGCTGTTGGCCCACGAGAACCTGACACCATCAAGCTGGTCAGTCGGACCAGGCCCGCGAACAAGCTGGCATAGCAGCGCAAAGGGACAACGGGAGCGGGGGACGATGGGGAAGAGAGGGGACAAAAAACTGTCTCCCTTACCAAGGCCTCGTGAAGAGGAGGTGTGGGAGCCTGTATCGATGCCCAAGACAATGTGCCTTTTCAACGCCTGGCTTCAACGGGCAAAGCAACATTACACAACAGGCCTTGTGCATATGTACGCTATCGCATAGCCCCCTCCCTTTCAAAGTGGTCATCGCCTTACTGAAAACTGGTCCGTGAAAGTAGGCGAGGCTTCCTCTCCTTCAGGTCCAGAAGCATCTGCCCAAAGAGGCCATTGGCCCACGAGAACCTGACACCATCAAACCGGTCAGTCGGGCACAAAGGGGCAATGGGGAGGGAGGACACAAAAAAAAATTAGCTGCCTTACCATGGCCTCGTGAAGATGGCAGAATTGAAAGTGTTAACTGACTCGTGCATCAGCCCCAGACCGTCCGTAGACGAGATGAGCTGCCGTAACGAGTCCACGATCTCGTCGTCGTCGTTCGTCGTCATGATCCGAACGATGAGCGACATGGGCCAAGCCATCCCTGGTCCGATGTGAGGCCCCCCGGTGCTGCAAAGCAGACAAAGTTGGTTAGAAAAGCGAAGGCAAATAACTCCACGAGATATCCGAGTGAGAAAGAAAGAGTCTGAGGACGCCTGTTTGTAGTGCTCCACTCACCCGTTAATGATTGGCCCCCTCATGTAATAGGGGTTGTCCTTACTGAGGACGAACCGCCGTGTGTTCTGGTCTGCATCCGATATCTGTCAGCGTCACAAAGGGCGACGTGCCTCCGCTGGAGAAGCATGGGGCAGTGGTGGACTGGGAGGAGGCATAAGTAAGTGCTCACAAGTAGGGTCGGTCCTCTTGACATACCCCATCATCGCTGCGCCCAGCAGCGAGGGGAGGTTGGCATCGTCCATGAGGCTGTGAGATCCAGACCCGTCGATCTCGTAGGCGTACATCTCCCCGTACGCCGCGTGCTTCACCCTGGCGTGCTTCTCGATGCCCTCGCGGATCGACTCTGCAAACTCCGCCATATGCACCGAGAGGCTCTTCTTCTTCTTCTTCCTCCTGATCTTCTTCTTCATCGTTGTGCCTTTTTTCTTCCTCCCTTCCCCCTTCTCCTTCACGCCACCACTCTTTCCCTCCTCCGCCTCCTCCTCCAACCTAGCCGCAATCTCAGCGCACAGTCCTAAGTACCGCGAGAACATCATGTTCGCCGGCACCAGGAGCTGGAAGATGGTCGCGTCGTCCGACGGCCTGAACGCGCTCCGCACCAGGCCCGTCCCGGCCCTGACGGGGCTCCCGTCGCCGCCATTCGGCTGCGTCTCCGACGCCTGCGACGTCTGCCTCTGGAACTTGTACGGCGCCTCGACCACGCTCCCGTCCTCGTCCGAGTACGTCCCCACCCGGAGCTCCGCCGCCGTCCTCAGGACGGCCTCCACGGCCTCGCGCCACCGGAACCTGCCGAAGAAGCGCCAGTCGCCCGTCGCGGCTGCGTACTCGGCGCTCAGCTGCAGGAAGGCGGCCAGGCTGTCCAGCTCCCACTTGCACTCGAAGACAAAGTTCGTGGCTGGGAACGGCTTGACGTAGTCGCTGCCGCTGGAGGTGGCCGTCGAGGGGGACGAGGCGGGACGGCAGTGCTTGCACTCGGGAGGGGCGCGGAAGGCGTTGCAGAAGGGCGCCGAGATGATGTAGCGGGCTTGCAGGTTGATGGCGCCGCGGAAGAGGGAGGCGAGGGAGTCGGTGGAGGAGTTGGCTACTAGGAGGGACTTGTAGCTCTGCAGCTGGTTGGCGCTGTCTCGTAGCCACCTGTTTAGTGGGAATATACATGTCAGTCTCTACTGTTGGGGACGATAAGGGGTGGTGTCTGCATGTAGCAAGGCAAAGCCTACATCGCGTCGATATCACCCGTCGTGATGAAAGTAAGCTGTGGCAACGCGGCTCAATCAGTCAGTATTGCACTGCCCATTCCACTGGCCATACAAGTCAACAACCCCAAACTAACTCACCTCCTCATCCTTCCTCCCAGCCGCGTGTCCCCGCCACTTAACCGCCGTGTCGAGCGTATTAGGAAAACAGTTCTTGAACAGCTGGAACAGATCCGGGTCCCTGACCACCCCCCTCATCTCCTCGATCGCGCCTTCGACCTCCCGGAACTGGACCCTCCTACACTTGCTGGACGGCCGCTGGTGCGAGATGTTGTGCCGTCCCGCCGAGAAGGGCGCGTGCTTGAGCGTCGACCAGTACGAGAACTCCGGACACTCGACGACCACGGGCTTCGGCTTCTGCTGCTTCGTGTGGGCTCTGAGCCACTCCGCGGACGGCGGCGCGGGAGATGGCGTCGCCGCCGGCTCCCCTGCGCCGGGCTCCTCTGGTGGGAGCGGCCATTGTTGCAGCAGCGCCTGCTGGGCTAGTCCGCCTCCTATTATTCCTCCCAGCCGTACCCAGAACGCAAGACCCCCGACGAGACTGCTGAGTCGAACCATGGTGGCAGTGGCTTGCTGCTGGCTACCACAGCTCTACAGCATCGTGTATCGAGAAGCTCAAGCCGCCGGGGGGAAGCTATGGGACTGTAGGAGAAGGATGCTGCTGTTGGAAAGCGCGTGTCGCGAAGCCGGCGCAGAAGAAAGCAAGCTCTCCGAATTTGAGTTCGGTACAGTTGCTGGCTGCTTGACAAGCAGCGCTTAGCAAAATGGGACAGTTCGCTGTCCAACAAAAAGTAGGAGTCAGCGAGACCGCCACGTGCTTCATTTTCCCAAGTGAGCACGTCGCGGCTGCAGGCGCGATGCTGGCCGGCTAAACTCGCAGCCACCACGTCCGCGTACACTCAGCCAGAATTTCGGACAGCTCTCTCCGAACCCCTCCCGCCCAACCTGTTTCAGGCCATCAGTACCTAATCCATGAACAAATATCGTATATGAGAAACATATGCCCATCTTTTCTTTTGTCTCGTGATAAAAATCGTGACTACCTATTCAGCTCTCCATCCCTCACGGACGATAAATGCTATCCCCTTCCCTTCCCAATCCTCCCCTGCTTGAAGCTGCGAAAATAAACCGCCCTTACCTACTCCATCCAACCAACCTGCTAGCACACCTCCTAGCGGAGATGGATAGAGGATTGGCAAAGAAGATGAGAGCAGAATTAACCCACAAACAAGTGCCTCAGTAAATATACATTACATCCGAAAAAGGGGTGCCTGGCGTGACCAGACAAGCCGGCCAGGGCAGGAAAAGAGAATGGGAGTTAAACAGAAACTAGAAGGGTGATGATAGAAGAGAATAACACGAGAAGACCACCAAAGACCGATAGGGAAAATAAGACAGTTCTGCGCCGTATCAGAGGAGCAGACGTCCTCCTGCTCCTCCTCCTCCTCTTCTGTCCTATCGCCGCCCCCTTTCGACATCATCGTCATACGAGCCTTGAACATCATGCTTTTCAAATGCAAAAACCGTAGGGCGCCGTCACCATTACCACCGCCAAAACACCAAAAGAAAACGAGAGAGCGGGCCACATAAAATAAATCCAGAACGAACAAGAGTCCTGGGAAGAGTGGCTGGGGAGGGGGGAAAATGGGGAGGAAGGGAATCCCACCAAACACACAAAAGATGAACACCAGAAGGACGGACGAGGAGGAAACGGGGGTTCAGTCCCGTGCATTCTTGCTCTCGTCCCTGCCGCATCACTCCCCCCTCCCCCTATAGCTCCCCATCCTCTCAATCGACCCCATCAACCCACTCTTCGTAGTACTAGGCACGCTCCTCTTCCGCTCATGCTGCTGCTGCTGCTGCATGGTCTGAGAGCCCGCGACGCCGCCTATCCGGCTGATCTGGCTGCCCTTGGGACCCACCAGCGAGCCTGGCGCCCGCAGCCCCGATAACCTGTTCATGCTGTTCCCCGCGCCGCCGCCGCCGCCGCCACCACCACCAGTGCCTGCACTGGGGAACTGGAGCTTCGACACGCCGATGCCCTTGCCGGGTGTGCTGCCCAAGGGTGGCATGGACACGCGCTTGCTTGGCGTCGGGGTTGCGCGAGGTTGCGGCTGCTGTGGTTGCTGGTACTGCTGCTGTTGCTGGTACTGCTGCGGTTGTTGCTGCTGGTACTGTTGTTGTTGTCGGGGCTGCTGCTGCTGCTGCTGCTGGTGCTGCTGCTGCTGCTGGTGGCCGTTGTTGTTGTTACCACCACCAGCACCACCAATAAAGCTCTGCTGCATACTCATCATCTCCTCAGCAAGCTGCACCAGCTCCCCCTTCTCAACCCGTTCCTGCTCCAGCAGCCTCCGCATCTCCTCGTTATCAAGCTGGACCGTGCGCGCCACCGCCTGCAGCTTGTCGACCTCGGCGTGCAGCTCCCTGATCTGCGCCGCGTCCGCCGCGGCCTTGGCTTTCCTCTCCTCCTCCAGCGCCGCGTGGGCCACGGGGTCGATGCGCGTCATGGTGGCGTGCCTGCCCGCGCGAATGTCCTCGTTCTCGCGCGTCAGGTCCTCGACCTTGTCCTCCAGCTCGCGCACCTTCTTCTCCCACCGCCGCTCGTAGCTGCGCTTCAGCGCCGTGATCTTCTCCGTGTGCTTGCTCTTGTAAAGCGCGTGCAGCTCACGGGCGACCTTCTCCACTGCCATCTCGACGTCGCGGGGCGTGAGCGCCTTTCCGCCGGCGCCGCCGGTGGAGGGAGAGCCGGACGCTGAAGAAGACGAGACCGCCCTGGTCGTGCCGCCGGGAGAGGTGGACCCGGCAGCAGCCTGTTGAGTCTGCGCCTCTGCCGCCTTGCCGGCGCGCATAGCCGCAAGCTTGGACTCGGCCTCCTGCGCCATCGTCTCGGCCATGTCCCGCCTCTTCTCCGACTCGTCCAGCTTGGCCTCGAACTCGTCCCGCTCGCGCCTGCCCACCACGATCTCCTCCTTCACCTTCCGCAGCACGCTCTCCATCTCGCGCCCCCTCTTCTCCCACGAGTCCCGGTCGGCCTGCAGCTGCTCGCGCAGGCTCGTCTGCTCGCGCAGCTGCTCCATGCACTCGCCCACGCGCTTCTCCGCGTCGCCCACCGCCGTCTTGAGCGAGTGCGCCTCCGCCTCCTTGCCGCTGAGCGACGCCTTGAGGCTGCTAATCTCGGACAGGAAGTTAGACTTGAGGCTCTCGAGCTCGCGCGGCGTGATCGTCGGGATGCTGCGCGGCGTCGGCATCGGCGGGAGGTCGAAGTCGAGCAGGTTCACCAGGCTCGGCCGCCGCGCCGGCGTTGCGCCGCCCGGGGCCGTCAGGTTGGGCGTCGTCCTGGATGGGGAGATGCGGCCGCCTTGCTGCTGCTGTTGTTGTTGCGCGAAGCGCAGCTGCTCCGTGAACTCCAGGAGCAGGTTTGTGGTGTTGTTGCTGCCGGAGTCGGCATGTCGGTGTCGGGGCGTCCGCATTGGTGAGGACTCCATGCCACCTCCGCCGCCGGGTGTCTTAGGCCCTATGTCGGCGTACTTGCTCGGGCTATGGCCGATTTTAGCAAACATGGTCAAGTTGGGCACAGCCGAAAATGTGCTGAATGTGCTCATCATGGTGTCATCTATTCCTGCCATTTGGTCGTGGTCGTCATCATCCGCTAGGTGGTGGTGGTGGGTGGTGCCGTTTGTAACCCCGTTGGACATGCCGTTGGTGATGGATAGGCCGTTGCCCGCGCTGCGGAAGCTGACGGTCAGTTCTCCATCGTCGTCGAGTTCGTTGTCCGAGTCCACCTCGTCCTCTAGTATCGCGATCGCCTTCTGCAGGCCCTCGTTCTCGCGGATCGCGTCGTCGATACTCATGTGGCGTTCGTGCTGCGGCGGCTGCGGCGGTGGTTGCGGAAGCGACTGCGGACGGGCTCGGGGCGTCGAGGGACCTGAGGGGTTGATCTTGACCGGGAAGCGTTTGTCGGGGGACATGAACATCTTGCGCGGGCTGCGCACCGACGACGGCGGGGGCATCTTCTGGCTGTCGAGCAGCGCCTTGTCTCTATCCCTGTCACTGGGCTTTTCATGCGCGTTTTCGGAGGGAGGCGCGAGTTCTTGGAGGATCTTGAGAGGGGAGAGTTCGTTGCCGGACATGACGCGTGAGACCGGTCGTCGTCTCGTTGTTGGGGATATGTTCTCTTGCTGTTCGCTTTCCTTGGGCCTGATTGCCGGGACCGCGTCAAGGAAGGGTGAGCTGTCACCCTCCACTGTGTCGGCCTCGGCAGGTCCATCCCCGGAGTGCGGCGTACCCGTCTTCTCTTGAGGTTTCTCGATCGGTCCGGCGGTGGGCGGTGTCGCGAAATTCAGCGTCGCAACGTGGGATGGAGTGAGAGGCAACGCCGCCCCTGAGGACGTGATGTCGTCGGCAGATGCCATTGCATTCGCGGAACTCGGCAAAAGAGGCAAACTTATGAACTATTATTGGAGATTAGGTCTGCTGGTGAATTCTTGAGTGGTCTGGGCCGCTAAGTTGAACGTAAAAATCCGGTGCACAGAGATGTGTCTTTTGTCCACCAGGAATTCAAGGTTCAGTTGGCAATTATTTTAAGGGGGTGATGGTGCGGCACTGCCCACTATGCTGGGGAACAACAACTGCCTTGGTGACGGCGGTGACGGAAGACGCACGGGCCATCAGCTTTGTGGCGCAACATGCAGGGGAAGTTGGCACGGCAACCGCCGTCACGTGAGGACATGTTGAACATGCATCGCGAAGACAGAGGCAGCAAGCCCCTTAATATACGGATATGTTGCCGTCAGTCATTTCTCCAGTCAAATCCATCAATGTGAGGCGGCAGTCAAAATGTCCTGAAGAGGCTTCTATGTAGATTTCTTTGTATCTCTGATGGTCAACTAAAAAATAAAATTTTGTGCCCGTCATCGTAGCTTCGTTACCTAAATAAACATAGCCAACAAGAAAATCCTCTCCCCTCTCCCCCTTTTCCCGCCTTTCCAGCCCACCGAGTTAGTTACCTTCCCGCCTGCCTGCCCACATCGCTCTCGCTCGCTGTCTTGCGTCTTTTCACTCTTCTGTTTCTTGCTCTTTGCGCTCTGTACCTGCCAGCCAGTAGCCACCAGTAGCCTTTGCGTATGTGTCGTGCCTGAGACTGCCTGCCTGCTTGCGGGCTGCATGTTCGGTCGGTCGGTCGACCCTTTATCTGCCGCTCTGTCTGTCTCACTCTCCTGGTTCTCGCTACCACCTTCTCACTCTCTGGCTTTTGGGCAAGGAAATAAAATAACATGATGGAAATAAAGAATAAAGAATAAGTAGATGAAGCCTAGGAGATAGTGGTCATAAGGTCGTTAGAGAGCAAAAACAAAAGGAAGGGGGCGTGAGTCCCCAGGGAGCGAGAGTCCCCCAAACATTCCCGTCCACAACAAAGAAAAGTCGCTCGTGTTTTTAATATCGAGGTCGTTTCTTGCCTGGCGCTATCAACCCGTCCGTGGTGGCTACCTAGCCGAAGCCAAATAATACCGCAAAACGCAAGTGGGAACTAGTAAAAAAGAAAAAGAATAAAAACTTCGAGAAAAAAAATCGAAGAATGAAGAAGGCATGAACCAAAAGAAGTTCAAGCTAAAGCGTAACCGAGTCGTCGCCCGGGCCACCTGAGAACATAACAGGCGAGCCCGGTCCATAGTGTTTTACCCTCCACCGCCCCATCACATCGGCTTCCGGCTGAGCCAACTAGCGCCCTCCGCTTGCCGTTAAGTCCCAGCTTGCGAAAGAGAGCGCCGTTGAGCCCGTGAGGCAAAGGTATGGGGTATGGGGCGTTTGAAGGAGAGGGCGTATGTAATAAGAGGAATGAACAGTAGGGGAAAGTGGAGATAGAAGTCTTCACATAGGAAATAAAAAAAGAAGGCTGTGTGAGTTTGTAATGATGCCAAAAAGAAATTAAGACGTCCAAGTCTTGTTTTGGTGGGAGTGTGTGTTGGCTTGTGTGTTTTGTTTTGTTTTTGAAAACGAAATTAGAATCCTCGAGATGCAAAAATCCCATCACTCGTTCAGTTCATGTACATGCCCCTTCGCTCCGGTGGCCGAAAAACACCAGAAACACAGGTATGTCATAGTCCTCGTAACGGCATCCGGCATCTGCCAAATGGACGATCAAGTCGTGTCGTACAAACATGGGGTTGGAAGGGAAGAGGAGGGAAAAAGGAGCAACAACCAATCCTGCCAAGGATGAGCTGGGACCAAGCAGAACTTGCTTAGTTTGTCTTTTCTTTTGGTCCATCGGGTTGACTGGAATTGGCTGGGAGGGAGAAGTCGACGGTGGTCGGCCGAGTTTGGTGTTCGCTGTTGTTGACTCGCAGACGGAGTCGGGGTCTTGTTTAATTCATTATTTGATCGCGGCGCTGCTGCGATGCTCCGACTGGCAGAGTGGTGACTGCCAGACAGAAGGCAAAAGCAGAGCAATGGAAGGAAGCAAGCATTTCTGCGAGCGGGCGCAAGGTCGCCATCGATCATCGATGGCCATCTTCTCTGAATCCGTGGCGGATCTCCATAGCTCTTTGGGAGGTGGCAGGCGATTACCTCCGTCGCGCGCCGACAGCCGAAGCAGGCCGGTTCATCGCGTCGTAGGCGGGGGACTGGCCCCCTCCGTCGATGAGGGTTTTCCGGCGCTTCAGGTCGACGCTGCCGCTCGAGTTTCTATCCTCGTCGTCGTCACGTCCTCGCTTCATGCCGCCGGAGCTGCCATTAATGACCGGCGCATAGCCGCCGTTCTGGATGGAACCGCTCATGTCGGCCGGAGGGGCGTAGACGTCGCCAGCTGCCGAACCGTTAGTCGGGGCGCCCCTCTCGTTGCTCATTACATTATATAGGTTGCTCGACGACTGCTGAGCCGAGCGCGGGGGTGTGGCATAGCCCTGGGTGGCGTAGTACGGCTGGGTGACCGCGGCACTGCGCGGGGTCGAGCGTCCCGACGTGCCGTGGTGGCCGGCCTGACCCGAGAGCTCCGGAGAGAGGTGGGCGTGCTCGTTGGGTAACGACGATACGGGCGGCGCGTTGTAGTTGTACGCACTCCGATTGGCGTCATAGGCGCCGCTGTCGTGCGTGTACTCGCTGGCCTCGGGCTCGTGGTCCGTCTCTTCCTCAGGGGCCGCGTGCGGGTGAGGGTGAGGGTGAGGGTGAGGGTGAGGGGCCGACTCAGGGCCTTGGGCGGGATGCATCAGCCCGTTTGCAGGCTTCGGATCCGGGGCTTGCTCGCTTTGTGGGGCAACCGATGGCCTGCTCGATGGCGGACCCATCTCCGACTTGACGTACGACCCTTGGGGCGCATAAATCGCGCGGTCCTGGGGGCTGCTGTTTGGCGGGTACGTCGCCTGCTGGGCCTGTGGCGCGCTGTACAACTGCCGTGAGCTGTCGGCGTATGGCTGAGTCGCGGGGGGATACGGCTGCATGCTCTGCAGGGTGGCGTTTCCAGGAGGAGTGGAGGCCGGCGTGTTGGGCATCGAACGGGCATTGCTCAGGTTCGTGTCGATGGACATGGGGTTCTGCTGCTGCCCGCCGCTGATGCCTTGCTGGGGCCACGGGAAGTTCTCCGAGTTGCCCATGCTCCCAATTACGCTCGAGGCGCTAGCCGGAGGGGTCGGGAACGTGTGGGCGCGGTCCATTGCCGGGCGCGTCATGTTGTTAGACGGCACCGACGACTGAGGGGCACCCGGGTGAGACATGCCGTGATGCTGCAGCGAGGGCAGAGGAGGCTGTCCATTACGCATCTGATTCTGCTCGAGTTTCCGTCTTTCCGCAGCCTGAATCACCTGGTTGGTCCGGGTCTGGTTGGTGGGATGATACAGCAGCGCGCTGATGTTGTGCACAAACAGGGGATAGAGAAGCTCCGTGATCTTCTCCTTGTTGGCAAAGTCAAGCGCCCGCTCGAAGGGGATCCTGCACATGGCGAGTCAGCCAACGAAACGCCCTCTAGAAATGCCACTACCAGTCACACGCAGCAAGATCGTACTTACCAGACTCCCTTGAGGTGCATAGGGCCTATTTTGACCACATGGCGAATCTTTTCGCTCTTCAGGATGCCGTCTCTGCGGCCTCTGGTCATGCCTGCGACGTTCAACAGCTTTGTGCCGTTGATCATGTGATTATCTATTGTTCGCGGAAAGGTAGTGGGGAATTATTAGTCTGACGCTTAGAAAAGCCACGCAACGGCCAAAAAGCCACAAAAAGTCTCTCGGGGGTAGATATCACAAGTGCGCAGGGTGCACGCAGGTGCGGGTGAAATCTTACCTTCTCGCCTGGCAACGCAGATGCCTCGAGCCTCGACCTGGAAGCACAAGCTCCCCTCATCCTCCCACAGCGTCGCAGTCACCCTAGGTTTCATACCCGGAGGCGCGACTTGGCCTGTGGTGTCGAACCCCTGGTACTGGTTCTGGAGAGACCCAGGCCCCGGCTGCGGTCCGTGGCCGGCAGGAAGGGGCAGCACGCTCGATCCGGCACCCATCTGGCCAGGCACGCCTGGGGGCCCAGGCGGAGATGTCATGCCATTGGCGGCGTAGTACTGCGAATACTGTGCTTGGGGTGGAGCAGGGTACTGCGCCGGCCCCGGCGGCAGTAAGGGGGGCTGAGGGTTGTATGAGGTGGTTACTGTCTGCGCGGTCGGGGCCGGGCCGGCGGACATGTGTGGAGGCGGATAATACATGTCTGGCGGACCCTGGTTCATTGCGGGATACGGCTCGTATCCGCCGATGGACTGGGCCGGGGGTCCCGGGATCGCCGCGCTAACGGGCAGTGTGGAGGGCGGGGGAGTCTTGGGGCCGTTGGACGACGCGGCCGAGGTGTAGGAGGAGTTCGAAGACTGTGAGTCCGCACTCGAGCTCGCGGAGGACGCTATGGAGCTGACCCGGGGCGACGACGCCGTACCTGGCGAGGGATAGGCCTGCTGGGGCGGGGGCAGGGCAAAAGATGGCAGCCTCTGGTCGCTCCCATACAACGACGACGGCCGTTGGGCGTGTGCGTTGTAGTACGGTACGTCGGACAGACCCCGGGTTTGCACCTGTGAGATCGACGGGAGATCCAGCTTTTCGGTGTTTCCCACAAAGCCTGGTTGGAGTGGAAGATGCTCGATAGAGCTGAGCAGCCAGAGATCGACCCAGTCGTCACCCTGGATCGGTCTGGAATCTGGCAAGCGCACAACAAAGCCAATCTATGAAGAGCCCTGATGCTGGAACGAGGGAGCAGGCTAAGAACGGGGGTACCCGACTTTATCTCTTCCCGAAGCTGCTGTCTGCGTCAGAGGGGTCGGGGAGGGGTGGTATCAGCGCGCTCCACTAGCGGACCTTGTTGAGAGGATGCGAAGTTGCTGACGTGACGAAGACGCTGAAAGAAGCTTTTGAGAATATTTTAAACGCGTGTCGTCGTAATTCGTTTCGTTATGGCGGGCATCAACAAAAACAAACAATAGACAACAACTGGGGACAACAATGGTGAAGTGAACGGCTGGCTGGCTGGCTGGCTGGCGAGAAGCGGGCAAGTCGACTCCTTTTCTGATCGTGACTCGGAACGGAGCGGCGAGAGGACAATTGTCTTGCTTGGGTCGATTGGTGTTTCTCTGTGCGACCGAATGTGAATTCGAGGCAAAGATTTCCAAACAGCTGCGTGCTGCGGGAGCGCTGCGGTCTGCGGGATGCGGACTGCGGACTGCGGGATGCTGCAACTGCGTGCGATGTGCGTCGACCGGCCGGGAAGGCGGGCTGGCTGCTTGCTGGGAAAAGGAGGGGGGGAATTGGCGGTGTTGATATTCGAGGCTGCCCCGCCCGTTTGTTTGATGGCGACGGCGCGGCGGCTTGCACGTTCAGCCCTTCGACACTGGCGCTCTCTCTCTCTCTCTTCCTCTCTCGCACTACCGCTCAAAATTGAGCCCCTCGGGAAAACAATGTACTCGACGACGGCTGCACATGTGAAGCACGAGTTAGTCTGGACACCAGCAGGTAGGTTGTTGTTGTCGTCAAGGCCGTCGACCATACACAGAGGTCATATGTTATGCAGCTGAGGAGGCGTGGAATCTGTGGGGGAAGGCAGCAGATGGCAAAAAGTATACGCCGGCAGCAGCAGGAGCACGCAGGAGCACGCAGCAGAACCAGCACAAGCGCAAAAGTGTAAGTGTTGGGTGTGTGCATGTAGGGGAGGAGTCAAGGCAAATTTTCGTACCTGCCACGCCTTTTCCTTTTACAAACTCCCTCGCGCCTCTGGAGGGGGGAGGAATTGGGGAGGTCGGAGAAGTTGGTGATGGGGGGAGGAGGAGAGAGAGAGGAAGGACGAGGAGGAGGACCGGACCAGAGCATGCGAGTAGGGAAGGCTTTCCTTTTTGGTTGGTGAGAAGGAGGAGGCAGGCAGAGGAGTGGTCGGAGTGCCAGGCGCGCAAGCGGGCAGGCGTGCCAGGAGTGGTCGATCTGAGCAGAAAACAGAAGAGACCCTTCCCTGGCTGGTCTGGTTCTGCCGTGCAGTACCGCAGAGCGCAGAGGTCTTAGATTAGAAAAGCAACAAGAAAAAAAAAAGGGTAAGGCGGCAGGGTTGGAGCAGGTTGGGGCAGGGGACTCCGTACTGGACTTGTCCAGGTACCCTCCAACGATGGTACCTCCCAGGCGAGGTAGGCCGGGAGTCGCGACTGCCAGGTCGGCGCCGCTTGGATGTGTGGGGAGAGCCCGGCCAGATACCGCCACGATACAACTTGCACGAGGGGGTTTGTACTCGTCAGTTCGTACTGTGCACGACCTAAACCTAGCGAGCGGCGAAGGATTTTTTGAATTTTTCTTTTTTTTCTGTCTTTATTTTTCGAATAAATCACCACCAACCGGCCACCACCACCAGCCGGCGGCATAGGCCTGTCCAGCATCCAGGCTAAGCCAGCGATGCAAAGAAGGCAGAAAGACGAACATGAACTCACACGAGATACAGGGCAAAAAAATATTACGTGGTGGTACTTCATTTTTCTTTGCATCTGCTTCTGCGTCTGCCCCGTCCTGCTTCTGCTTTTGCTTCTGCAGTCAAGTTCTGCAGTTCTGCAGGTCCAACACTTCCGAATTCCAGATCCCTTGCCCATCCCTTCCTGTCCTTCATCTCCTCTCAAAATTTTCATGACTTCTCATCTTCCATGCCCACCTTCCCCTGTCACTTCCTCCTCGACGGGAGAGGGAGGCTGGGGGAGGGGAGCGAGAGAGAAGGGGGAAGAAAAGTCTGCAGGGTTGGCTCAAAGTGTGGGCGTCAGTGAGGGAGGAGAGAGCAGAGCGGGAATGGTACCACCGTGAGCCACCACCCACCTCCACTGACAAGCAGCGAGCGGTGCTGGCCGGCTCGCTGGCCTCTGGCCCCAGTCGCCATCCAGAGGCGTGTCGACAAGACAGGGATCTCCAGGGATTGACGGAGGTGTGCGGATGACCAACGTAGCACCAGGGAGGGGACGCTCATGTTTAGCTGGACAAGGGCGACAGGGGGGAGAAGAAGAGGGGGGGCGACCGGGGGCTACTGGGAGGGGCCTGAGAGAAACGACCGACAGGGGGGGTAGGGTAGGGGTGTGAGTCTGGAGAAACGCTTCCAGGTTGCGACTTGGTCCAATTGCCCCAGTCAGCGTAGGCCGGTGCCCCATCAGGCCAAGCGGCAGTGGGTTTTCGCCTGCCTGTGCCTCAAGTGGCTGGATCGTGCCTCTTGAGCCAAAATGAAGATGGCGGGGGAGTCTTCCAAAAGACCCAGAGAAGCGCGGGCGAGCCCTTGAGCACAGTGCCGCTTGATCGCTTACCGGATCCTCACACTGCTGCCGTTGCTCAACCATTACACCACTCAACCGCCACTGAACCTCTCTTCGAGCCCAGCCAGCTCGCCATTACAGCATGTACGTAGCCCATTTGTACGCCCATGGTGGGTGAGAGAATATCGGAGCAACATGACGGTTCCTTTTTGACGGTTTCGCTCATCAACCACCGTCTGTCCGTCTCTGGGTTAGCCGCCGCCGGCCACGAATGGGAAGGAAAGAGAGAAGCCCCGACGACCGACATCAGGGAAGTTTTTTTGGTTCGATCTTCGTCTGGGCTTGCGGTTGGGGGACGACAGACGGTTCCTTGGTCCTTATCTCCCTCTCTTTTCTGTCCGCTCACGACTCCCACGAAACGAACGAGTGAACGTTTTCGCACGATAAATCCACACATTAAACTCTTGCATAATCTTCCCGCTCCGCACAAACACACATATTTCAACAATGACCAAGGACCAAGGACTCTGGACGACCGGAGGCAATGCCTATAGGCATTGTGTGATTTCCCCCCCCCCCCCCCCCCCCCCCCAC
>PYST01000297.1:0-13664 GCA_003049485.1 Ophioceras dolichostomum
CACCTCACTACATCGTAGGCGTACTCTTGGGATATCCCCCCGGTATATGCAAGTTCGAAATAGTCGGGACGCTATCAGTGCGCACAGTCCCCGCGGTAGGTCGCGCTCCAGAAGCAACCTTCGTAGTAGCCGTCGGGGTAGTAGTAGCAGTAGTAGCAGTACCAGGAGCAGTGCCCCCATTGGCACTGGCATTGGCAGCAGCAACCGTGACTGTGGCGGTTCGTGGCTGTTGCTGTTGATGCTGGAGTACGCCGGAGGGAGGGGGGAAGCCGGCGCCATCGTACCCAGCACCACCAGACGAAGAAGAAGCCATCATGCTCACGCGGGGACTGCGGCTAGGTGGAGCGCCGGACACGTACGAATCGCTGCCAGCGCTGTCCAGGTTGCTGCTGCTGCCGCCGCCGACGGATGAGACGGTAGGAGGCGCGATTGGCACTGGAGAGATGGGGATGGGTGCTTGGATGGAATGGTGCTGGTGGTGGTCGGGCGAAGTGTAGCCATTAGGTAAGGCGTCAGCACCAGCACCGGGAGTGTGGCTCGCAGCAGCCCCAGCGCCAGCGAATTGCTGGTGGTGGTGGTTGTGGCTCAGCCCCGGCGACACCCCAACATCAGCTCCGGCGGTGGTTGTCGATGTCGGCTGATGGTGATGATGGTGGTGATGGTGGTGGGATTCCCCATGCCCCGCACCTGCTGTACCACCACCATTGCTCGCGATACTAAGACGTTTGCCTGTGTTCGCAGTGGTGGTCGTGGTGGTGGTGGCGTAGATCGGCTCGCTCGTGTAGGGGTTGACTCCGTCCTCGTGCGCTTCTTGGCTGAGCATTGCCGCGTGCGAGGGTGCTTCGCCAAGGGGTGTGCGGATGGTGCTGCCGTAGCCGAGGCGCGGGTCGTTGAACTGCCCGAAGTCGCTGCCGGGCAGGGCGGAGGCCGCGGCTATGGTGGCTGCTGCGTCGGGCTCAAGAGCCGCCGCCAGATGTTGTTGCTGGTGCAGCTGCTGTGGGTGTTGCGGCGGAAGCATATGCTGGAAGCCCGAGTTGACGCTGGCCGGCGAGATGGGCGGCACTTGCAAGCCCCGCTCGGCGTTGACGGTGAGCTCGGACGGGAAGCGGCCGCCGGGCGACGGGCGGCGCTGCACCACATTGTTACCGTCTCGGGCCACGGAGGACTGGCGGCTGCTGATGGCGGCTGCCTCCGGGGCGAACGGCTGCTGATCGGCCACGTCGTCCTCGTCGACCGCGCCGTCGCTACTAACCGACCGCTGCGAGTTGCGACTAAAGCTGCGCGCGTGACCCTTGACGAACGTGTTGAGCTCCTCGGCCGTCTTCTCGGACAGGGCTTTGATGTCCTCGTACCACGCCATCATGGTGTCGTAGCTCTCGGCGCGGAACACCCACGTGTGGCCCCGGTGCATCGAGCCCGTCTGCCGGCCCTTGAGCACGAACTTATTGGACGAGGCGCCGTCGACAGAGTGCGAGCCCAGCTTCTGCTCGGGGAGGTAGAGCGACATGACTGGCGCCTGCGCCTTGTCGGCCGAGCGGAACTCGTGGATGTGCGTCGGCGACAGCACGTACCAGCCTGCCGTGTAGCTGCGGAGGTACTTGCTCTTGCGCTCGAGCAGGCCCTCGCGGATCTCCTGGCACGCGTAGTGGTTGCGCCCGGGGTAATGGATGAACAGCGAGGAACGCATGGCCACGTCCGGGTTGACGAACTTGTCGTCCCGGCTGACGAACTGCGTCCACTCGTGGTCCTTGGGCATGGCGATCGGTCCACTACGGAGTTCCTCGACGGTGTTAAAGACCGCCTCACCCTCGCGCTTGAGAATCCCGGCGTATGCGTTGTACGCCTTCTGGACCTCGCCTACAACGATGGACTCCAGCTCGCGGCCGGAGCTCTCTAGATTGAGATACGCCTGTACCCGAGGAGATTAGACTGGAGGACTGACGGATGGACACGGGCAGCGGGGAAATGGTGTTTGGTGACATGCATGCATCCTCATAAGTGCTTACCTTGTGGAGGTAGTTTTCCTCCTCAATTTGCCTCTCGAGCTGCCGATCGGCAGCCAGCCGCAGGAGGTACGGATCCTGCTTGCCGGTCACGGTGGCGCTATCGACCTCAGACAGGCCCAGGCTCTCGCCCAGGGTCTTGACCGCCCGACGAGTGGCGTCCATCTCCTTCTCGACCGAGTTCTTGAAGTCCCCGGCCAGGTTCTTGATCTCCTTGATTTTCTGGTGCAGATCGCTGCGGAGACCCGTCAGGGCGAGAATAACGTCCTCCTCGATCTCACGCGCCTTGTTCGCCTCCATGATGGCCTGCTTATTGTAGTTGCGGAGGATCTCCAGCGCATCCACCAGACCGCCCGACTGGAGGAAGCCGGGAGGCATGGACGTGTTGTTCAGCACGTTGGCCAGCTTGAGCAGGGCCTTGGATCGCTGCTCGTAGTGGTTCTGGATTTCCCGGAAGTAGGTGATGAGATCCTTCAGAATCTTCCGCCATGCTAGTGGCATTTGATTACACGTTAGGATTTGAACACTGAACACCATGTTGAACAACACCGAGAGCCACGATGTAACCCTGGTGCTATGGTACTAGGCTGGGAAATGCTCTAGAGAATAAGCACTCACCTTGGAAGCGATTCGCAAGCGTCTCAGTGGGTAGCCCGTTGGTGGGCACAGGGCAGTAGAAAGCGCTGTGAAGATCCTCCCCGTCGTTGCTAGTAGACTGGAGAGCCAGACTGCGGACGCTGCCAGCCTTCATGCTCCGCCGGCTCCCGCTGCGTTTGAGGCTGCCACCACGCCTCAGTGACGGCTTCTTCTTGAGGGTGTTGCCGCGCGAGAGCCTCTCCTGCGCTTCGGCCGCCGTCGAGCCCGCAATCGAGTTCGAGCGCTGCATGGCGCCAGCGCCAGCGCCTGCGCCGCCGCCGCCGTCAATTATCGAGCTGCCGCGCTGGCTGGCGTCCCATTCCTCGGTGAACTTAGCAGGGCGCGGGTGCGCCACAAGAAGGTGCGCTATTGAAGGGGTCATAGTGACCGAGAATGGTCGGTCACCCGTGGTTTGTTGCGCGGGGTTCGGGAAACCGGCGTTCGTGATGGTGTTGATCAGCGTGAGCTCGTCCTCGGTGGCCCTGATCGGCAAGTATCCGTTTGGAGGTGGCGCGCCGCTCGCGTTGCTTCTGGTGCTAGAGCTCCTGGCGAGTGCGCCATGCTGAACGTAGCTCACTGCTCCTGTTCCTGCCTCACCTCCTTCCACGGGACCAGGGTAGGTCGGGAACGGGTACTCTGCCGTGGGGGCAACAGGAGCCTTGCCGCTGGCCATGTTTGGCACAATCGGGTGCGGCTCTGCCGCCAAGAGGGATTTAGACTTCGGCTTGATGGGTTCTGCGAGATGTTGGCCCCTGGAGTAGGTATCGATTAGTATGGCGAGATCAGGGATTGTCAGGCTCAGGCTGCGGGCACAGTTGACGTGACTTCTCTGGACGTCAGAGTGCCAAGTAATGAGGACGTTTACGCACAGAATATTCTTGTCAATCGCTTCGTTGTGCTGTTGGCGGCTGACGTTGGTCCTCGTGGTGCTGCACGGCAGTTGAGCGTTTCTCAATGCTGCTGCGCGCTTTGTATGACGTTATGGGGAATGGGATGACGCCTGAGCGCCGGCCGCAGGAAGCAGGGTCGAGGACAGGTTTGAGGAAATAAGTATAAGCAAAGTCGAAAGGCCTCTTCTCTGAGCTTCTGCCAAAAAGTGTTCGGACTTTACGAGATGCAGCGTTGTCCGTAAGGATGTGGTTCTTCTCTAGGTGGAGAGATACAATACACGAAGGGAGAATAAAAGAATATGATCTATAAAGCCGGAAAAGTGGTTAAAAGACCATGAAGCTTGGAGGGGAGAAAGGGGCCTCCTCCCAGACCCAAACAGGTTGCAGATCACTGTTGTCAAAGGGTCCTGGAAATTACGTAGTTTACAGTGCGAAAGTGTGTCGCTTCTGGGTCTCCATTGGGTGTCGTCAAGCTGCACTTGACAGTGTGATTGCACAGTGTAAACCTCAAGAGACGGGACCGATTCTGGCCAAGCACATGGCCACAGGTAACCGCAACCGACACGAAGCTCGGCCACCTCTTATAAGCTCTCGGCGCTTCCGTGTTGGGTTCCATGAACGGAGTCGGGTGCAAGCTCGAACCCGGGTTTTGTTTTATATTCTGCTACATTGCACAAGGCGAAGGCTACAAAAGTTTCGTTAACATCGTGACGACTTTTTTTTCCGCCTTGACCTACTCCCTACTCAGTGGTGTCTACCCTGAAGAACTTGAAAGCTTCAGATGCAGGCTGCCATCTACCTCAGCGTTCTACGACCTGGACGACGTCACCTTTTGTGGCGCTGTTTGGTGTAGCTCATGAGCTCAGAGTACCTACCACCCATGATGACGGGTACATCCAGACCGAAATTCTTAGTGCTCCTTTTTTGTGCCTTCCACGCGCCCGGCAAGGCCTTCCTCCGAGAGATCGGCGGCATCCTCTAAGAACAAAGAGGAGCAATCGAACGCAGCTCATGTCTGAGCTGGACAAGCACCTCTTTCTTGCCTTCGATGTGTTTACGGCAGGTCGTAGATTATGGTTGAATCTTTCCCGCATCGACATTATAACGACCAGGGAGGGGCGATATAAGCACCTGAGGTAGGTGTAGGTAGGTAGCACGCTTGGGGTGCAACATTTCGTCCATCTTGTCTCACGTTCAGGGCGCAAGAGCGGCCTGTCCCGAGCGTTACCCAGGAGGGAGCTCGCCGGCCGGGAAGTCCGGGAATCGACGCTCTACCAACACAATTTCTGGCAGCAACAAGGAATACATAAAAACGATTCGGGTATTATTGTTCATTCATACTCCCTCCCTCCCTGCCTCCCTCCTTCTCCTCCTCCTGGAGATACTCACGCCAACCAGGGTCACCGCAGCCACCCCTAATAGCAACTTCCATCCGCAACCAAAACAATAAAGATAAGAACGAAAATGGAAGGGGAAAAACGACAGAAAACGCCAAATGTTACTGCTGCAAACCAGGTACCTAGTCTGAAACAACGCGTCGCCACCATGATGCTCTCTCTCGCAGAACAATGCCTCGTCCAGTAATGCAGTCAACTCAGTTTGGCATGTAGTAGTCAAGAGTCTGTCAACTCCAGAAGAAAAAAATGGAAATAAAAGAAGAGAAGAAGAGTCATACCAAACTAGGTAGGTCAGGTAGTAATATTTGAAAGGGAGAAAAACAATCTCGGGGGAAAAAATCGCAAGAAAAACATGAGTGTGTGTAAAGCAGAAACGAATGGGAAGGAGGAGAAAACAAGAAAAACACAGGGGGAATCTCCTCAGCGGGGAACAGCAGGACGGAAACAAACGCCGGTCTCCTGCCTGCATAGACAGCTAGCCAGCCTCCTTTGTTCGCCGGTGTGACTGTAATCTCATATCATCATCATCATTGCTCGGAGGTAGTGGCCCGTCGTCTCCGACGGACCAACAACAGCCCACAGAGAAGATCGTCACTCTCATCATCGTCGTCATAGCCGTTACGATCCCCTTCCTGTTCCTCTTCTGCTTCGTCCCGGCAGCCATCGCCGCCGTAACCGGAGGAGGAGGGGAGTAGTAAACAGTCGCTGCTGCTGCCGGCTCTACCTCTACCTCTGCCTCCTCTGGTGGCTCTACCTCTGCCTCTGTCTCTGGTGGCACGACCGCCGCCACCGCCGCCGCCTCTCCACATCAAGGAAGGCCTGTACTTCCGGATCTTCCCCTTGGTGGTCATGTATATACCCCTCTAGGACACAGGCGTCGACTCCACCGCGGCCGCCGGCGGCGGCGGGGGCGGGGCCGGCGGTACTGGGGCCGGCATAGAAGTAGGCACAGGAGCAGGTACAGGCACAGACGCCGAGACAGAGACGGCCCGGAGGTTAGTAGCCGACGCCGCCTGCCGCAGCCTCGTCCCGCCTCGTCGGGGAGGGGGCGCCTTGGGTGGCATTTTCTTCTGTCCTCCTCCGCCATTGACGCTGCTGGTGACGCTGGTGACGCTGCCGGGCGTTCCTGGTGTTCCGGGCGTGCCTGGTATGGAGGCCACCGGGCTTGCCGCGCCGCCTGGGACAGCGAGCAGGCTGCCGTTCACGTGTAGGGCGGGCGGCGGGTGCGTCTGCGTCTGCGTCTGCGGCGGCGGTGGGGGCGTCAGAAGCTTGCCGTGTCGGTGCTTCGGGACTTCGGGCCGCACGCGCCTCGGCTTGAGAGTGGCGGCGGCTGGGGCTGCGGATTTGGGGGACGGCGGCTTCACACCAATGGCAGCGGTGGAGGTCTTTGTTACGGATATCTTTAGTTGCAGGACGTCTTCGTCTTCGTCAACGTGCTGCTGTTGTTGTCCGTCGTTGATAAGAAGCTCCTGCTGCACCACCTGCAGCTGCTGCTGTGGTATCCTAGGCTGTGGTGGCGGGGGCTGCTCGGCCCTGCGGCTGGGCGTCTTGACGCCGGGCTTCTCCATCACGGCCGCGACGTCGACGACGCTAGCGCAGCTTGCGGCCTGCGAGTCTGAGAGGCTGATGCCCAGCAGCTTGCGGGCGACCTCTCCCTCGTCCGGAGGTATCTGTGTCTGCTGCTGTTGCTGCTGTTTCTGCTGCTGCGGCTGTGGGAGTTCGATGCCGAGCCAGCCTACCTTCGCCACGCGCTCGACCAGCCGCACGGTAGTCTCGTCCGCGGGATCGAAGTGGGCGCTCGTCTCTGCCTCGCCGGCCAGGATGCGCAGGAGGCGGGTGAGCTCCTCGCGCTTGTAGTGCGGCGGGTGGGAGAGCTGGGTGTGTGCCAGCAGCGGGTACAGCACGCGCAGGTAGGTGTGGCGGAGCGCGGACGAGTCGTTGGGCAGGTCGAGCAGGTTGCGGATGATGACGTCCAGCAGCACGCGCAGGTCGTTGGTGTAGAAGTACTCGTAGGTCGCCCGCGTGGTGAAGAGGAGGTACAACAGCTTCAGGATCAGCAGCTGCAGCGAGGTCTCGGTCTCGCGGTTCAGCAGCAGTATGATGTTCTCCCCGAACGCTCGGAAGTCGGTGGTGCCGCGCAGGCTCAGCACTTTGATCACCCGGTTTGTGATGGGGGTCTCACCCAAGGTGGGGTTGACTGCCGCGGCTGTCGAGGCCAGGAGGAATTGCTCGTTTAATACTAGCTATTTGTTGTACCAGATCCGTCAGTACGTATTCTTGCCTTCTTGCCTTCTTGCTCACTGTCCTGAGCTTAGAAAAGGTTGATGCGCAGCTGTGCGCCGCCTAGGAGAGGCTGTAGGCGGGGCGGGGGGAAGGGAAGGGAAGCAGGGGAGGGCATGGGAATTGTATTATCGGTATCGGGAGTGGCCAGCTGCCAACTCTTGTTCTTGCTCTTACAAGGACACGTATTATGGGATAGTGATACGGATCGGCGGCGTCGTCAGACAGACTCTCTATCACCTGGAACATGTACTCCACAAAGCCGTCGGTGACCTGCAGGAGGTCCTCGGGGCGGACGCGCTCTATCCGCGACATCTCGTATATCAGGTCGAGCAGCAGACGGTGCAGGCGGCGGTCGCGGTCGCGGGTGCCGTTGATGAGCTCGAGCAGGCGCGGGAAGCAGCCCTCGTCGATCATGCGGCGGAACGAGGTCTCGTCGGACCGGCCGTCGAGCAGCAGGAAGTTGGCGATGGCGTGCAGCGGGCCGGCCTCGTCCTCCTGCAGCAGGCTGTAGATGATCTGCGTGCGCACGTACTCGCGGTTCTGGCTGAAGACCTTGCTCCTCACGAGCATGCGCGAGCAGCTGGCCACGTCGACCTCGGTCGTGAGGTACCGGTCCCGGCAGGACGCCACGAGGTACAGCCATGACCGGAGGGCGTCGTCGATCGCCTCGTGTGAGTTGCCGGCGCATTCTGACGAGAATATGTCTTCGAGTCCTTCGGTTTTATGGAAGAGGGAGAAGTCCGTCCCGAGTCCCGAGTTAGCGAGTGACAATTGGAATGGCATGGCACCGGCACCGGTCTATTGGATGAGGTTTAGGTTAAGGGAAAGGAAGGGCAGGAATCTGCCCATGGCGAGACGGGTTGGGCTGGGTTGTTCACGAACCTTGCCAGAACTGCTCTTCGCTCTCCACCGTGGGAGATTCACATTGGTCCTCGCCCGCCATGTTTCCTTCTTCTTATTATCCCCTCGCCTCCCCTTCCGCTTCTGCTTCTTCCTCTGCTCACGTTCGAATGGGTTGAAATGGGAGGGTTGGCATCCCGAAGAACGGCTGCGCCAGGCCGGCTCAGGCACATGTAACAAATTGGACACAAAAAGATAGTGAATTTCGACTCAGTGTCTAAACAATGGCTCAGCCTGAAGTTTTTTTTTTTTTTTTTTTCTTGAACCCGGTTGTCACCCTCCTCTAACTCGCTTTGCCTCTTGTTCGGGAGGGCAGGGCGTTGCGCAGGTGGTGTTGCTACCGGTTGGTTATGGTGGGTGGCACTAGCCGAAGTTAAAGTGTTTTGAGCGAGTACAGCCAGGATTGATATCCATCAGGACGATAGTGCGCGCAGGATTCGGCAGGCAGGAGGGGAAAACATGAGGAGTTGACCTTCGATTGACCCCACCATTAACCGCACATCTCCAGCATGCTGTGGGGTTTCAGGCTTGGAACTGGCATCCTTGTATCTATCTTGGTCGTCTATGGGGAGCTTGCTCGGCATTACATCACCAAGATCCCGAAGCCCTCCCGTGTTTTCTGCTGGTCGTCATCAGCGTAGAAGCGACAGCCCTGCTTGACTAAAAAAGATCAGAATCGTTTCAAAGAACTTCGGCTGTGACTCTGAATCCTCGTCCGTCTCCCGGAGCAGTCTGTTCAGTTGTTTGCCGGCCCTGGCCGTAGTACTCAATCCGTCCCGGATGTGTACCTCAGACATGAAGTTTTATCACCTCTCACCCGATAAGCAAGCAACACGTAGGTTGGGGCTGAGCACACGACTTGGATGTCAACGGGTCACCTGCAGCAAACATGTCTTAGTTGCCCGGCCAGGAAAGCAGTCTTGCAGATGTGTAAAAAGTAAGATGATGTTTGCGACAATATGCGTGAACGTTACTTAGATTCCATTACGGTCGTATTCCCAATGCTAAGCCCCTAAGCAAGACCCGTACCTTCCGTCCCATCTTCGTCTTTGCGTTACCACTCCGATTGTTTCGTTTGCAGTGGGTATAGTATCGGAGGATGAACACAGAATGATCATCACAAACATAGTAGAGAATAGTATAGAAAGTATAGAAAGAAGAATCGCACAGCGAGCGAAACAAGCAGGGGTCATAACAGAGAAGACAATACGAGATGATTAGTAGAAAACCGCCCACCTCCTCCCCCCCAGTATACCTGAATCGGCTCCTACCAACCTGGTGAACCAACCCCCTTCTATAAACATTCGATAACGGTCGACCCTCGATCTATATATGGGAACGCCTCCTATTCCATCACTAGTGTAGGTGGTAGAGGCAAAAAATACTGGGAAGCCTAAGAAAAACAACGTGCTAGAAATTATTTTTTTTTTGACAAAACCGTCCACCAAGGGAGCCCGGGTTACCTGGGCGCTTCCTCCCCATCCCTGGCGGGGTCGTCATCGTCATAAACCTTGACCTTGGCGGCGTACTCGCGGATGTTGCTGATGACGTAGTCGTCGATGGTGTTCCCCCTCCCCGCCGCGACGCGCAGGATCAGCTCGTTAAGCGTCTGCCGGCCCAGGATGTCGACGTGGTCGGCTGTGTTGGGCCCGCCGCGCGGATTGAAGCGCTCCGGCTCGTGCGCCATCTCGACGACGGTGACCTTGACGCCCGCCGGGTTGAACCGCTTGTACCTCCAGCCCCGGTTGCACATGTAGCCCGCGCTCAGGAGGTTGACGGTGCCGTCCCCCTCCCCCAGGATGACGCCGTGGTCGATCTCGCCCTGCGTCAGGCCCGTGTCGATGGTGATGTTCAGGCTCGTCGCGAGGGGGGAAAGCTCCGGTGAGCGGTAGTAGTAGGATCGCTCGGTCGGCTTGCCCACGCCGTAGAAGCAGTAGACCTTCAGGTTGGGCGCCAGGGGCAGGCGCGTCTCGAGCGGGTTGATCCACTTCGCGGGGTCTCCCTCATTCGCCGTGACCTCGTCAGCCGTGTGCGCCAGGCCGAACGAGTAGCTGCCGCGCACGGCGCGCTGGAACCAGTCCTCGGTGGTGGCCATGAGGTAGTCCATCGCGTCGGCCACGGTCAGGTTGCGGTCGGGGACGGGCGAGGTCCAGTTCTGGCCCCGGCGGAAGTTGATCAGGTTGCCGAAGCTCTGCGCCTGGCCGGGCTGGTCGTCGGGCGCCCACGTGGCGTTGCCCCAGACGGCGTCGCCGCCCATGGGCAGCATCGAGGACATGCCCGGCATGGCGCGGAAGATCTCGGCGCGCTCCTCCTTGTTGAGGAACTTCTCCAGCCCGTACACGGCGAAGGCGTTGAGCTGGGCCGTGTCGCGCATCTCGCCCGACAGCATGGCGGGGAGGTCCTTGACGGCGCCCAGCATGCACCCGCTGATGTTGATCCATGAGTCGACGTGGCGGTCGACCCAGTCGTCGCCGCCGCGCCCGCCGAGCGGGGACGCAACCCAGTGGAAGAAGTAGAACATCACCTGGCTGCCCATGCTGTGAGACACCAGCACGGCCTTGCGGCCCGACGAGTGCACGGCCACCTCGATGTACATCTTGAGCCGCGAGAAGTACTGGTCGCGCACCTCGAGGTTGGGGAACGAGAGGCGCCAGTCGTAGGCCGCGGTGAAGGAGTTGGTCGGGTCGTAGCCCAGCGACGCCAGGTTCTCGAGGATCTTGCTCCAGATCCAGTAGCCCGTGATGAAGAAGTCGGTCGCGTCGAAGCCCTGGGCCGCCCGCAGCTTGATGTTGGGCGGGTCCAGCCCCGTCTGCTTGTCCAGCATGACGTGCTTCTTCCAGACCTCCTTGTTGACCACCAGCGCCCGCATCATCGTCCAGCTGCCCCAGAGCCGCTTCCGGAAGTAAGGGCGCGAGATGTTAGACGTGCCCCACGACTCCAGCCCCGTCGAGATCACGCCGGGGATCATGATGATCGGGTGGTTCGCCTGCAGGCCCTCGGCTCTGGCCTTGAGCCCGACCGAGAAGGACTCATACGTCTCGGCGAAGTCCTGCTGACCCTGCACCAGGTCCTTCATGTCCCTCACGAACCCAGCTGGGAGTACTTCCAGCAGGCTCTCGACGCTGAGCTCGCCGATCTCGGGCAGTTCCAAAAAGTCATTGGTCGTAGCAAAGAACCCAGCGGCTAGTACGCCGAACAAGCTGCCCAGCAGAAAGATGAATGTGTTGCGCCGCTTCCTCGTCGGCGGTTTGTGGTGGCTCTTGTGCCCCTTATGGTCCTTGTGGTCCTTATGATGGCCCTTCTTGTCCGTGCCCTCCTCGTCGAGGCGGTCCGCGGGGCTATCGTCGCGTGGCGTGGAGTCGGAAGGGGTTGGACATGGCGACGGCGAGTCGTCACTTCTGAGCACCCGGCGGCGGAGCGTAGTCGCCATGTTCCAGGAGGGGGAGGAGGAGGAGGACGGCAGGCCCAGAGGCCTGGTCTATTAACACCGGTGTCTGCTTGGGGGGACGAGACAGTTGTTGCACACACTGCGAAGTGTCGCGCGTCCTAGGTATATATAGGGAGCCGGTGCGACACGCGCCACCAGAACCCGTCACTCGTGGTAATTTATGTGGGCGGGCCAGGACAAATCGGAGGCCCCGGCATCGACCAGAGAGTGGTATCGCAGCTGTCAACGGCGTCGGCGCGAACCGGGTTTCCGGGAAGACCCCGAGGCGGTAGAGAAAGGAAACTCGCCGACTCGCCGTGGTTGGCCGCAATGATCGAGAACAGCAACTAACCACGGAAAAATCTCGCGGTGTGGGAACCGGCAAAAAAAAGGGGTACGAGAGGTAGGTCAAGCAAATGTTAAGAAATGATCGGCAGGAGACTCATGGTGGGAAAAGCGAGAGCAAAAGGCTTGACCCCAACGGCAGCGCGTTTGCTTAATCGCACTGAGGCTAGTCGGAGCTATCATCACATGAAGCAAGCTACTGGTGTGTGGCACTGCGCTACGCCCTTCAATCAAAAACAAACGTGCATCTCGTGAAATGTTGGTGAGCGCAGCAACTCAAAGGCTAGGGCAACTAGCTCAGAGCCGGCGTGTGCTGACTGACGTCAATCCTTTGTTCTCGAGTCTGGATCCACAGGGTCTGAACCTTGGCCCAATGAGGTCCCCATATGATACCAGCACAAAGTCTTTTTAGTAAGAGTGAAGTTCCCTCCACGTAAGCCGTCGATAGCCCCTCCATACATCACCGATGGGTGCCGACCACGGGGCCAGAATCAGGGTCTTTCCGACCCTTTGAAGATGCAAGATTGACTTAACTCCATGTCTAGACGGAAATTTTATTTTTTTTGGACGGTCGTATTTCTAGAAGGACTGAACGATAAGGCTACCAGAAAGCTAGCCGCTTCTGCGCGTCTGTACAAAGTCTGGTAGGTGCGGAATACCACTAGATACCATAAGAATACCTACCTACCTAGGTAGTTCTCAGTTCGAGCCCAACAATGCACGACAGTGCAGTGCGACCCTGAAATTCGGGGGTCCTTCCCCCGAAGTGGAAGTCCCGCCCGTCACGGAGCTGTGGAAGGAAAAAAATTCGGGATGGCATGTGAAAATACCTACCTCCTTCCTTACCTATGCACTTCTGGACAACCACACGCGGGTCCGTTGAAGCAAGCCACGCACGGAAAGTAAAGAGCATCTCGAGGGAGGCCGGAGACAGTTCTCTCGTTGACGCTTACAATTCAGTTTCCCACCACCCCGCTATCCGCCAACGCCGTTGCAACGGTTGAGGAGCAAAACGCGTGCGGCCGGCCTGCGTGACTTCCTCGCCTCGTGCGCGCAGCTAGGTCGTCCGGGCCGTCCTTCACACGAGGCCTCGTCTCCACTCCAACTCCCCAGCGACTAAGTTAGCTCGGTGGTCGTATCGACCTCTCCAGTCAGAAGCGAGGGGAAGCTTTCCTTATTACGGCGTCCTTTCTTTTTTTTTTTCAGCTGGTCCACTCTGCTGCGGTGTTCGGCATCTTCCACCTGATCATCACCCTACTGCTTCCCCGTACTTTTTCTTACCCCGACAGCACTTTAAAGAGCAGCCTGTTTCCCCGCACATCCCCCGCGATTCTCGACTCGAGAGTAGAGAAGAAAGAAAGAGTGCAGTTAAGTTAGTTCTCGTGCGCCAAGTTTGAGCTTGCTTGTTGTTTTATAATAACCTACCTTGTACCTACTCGATCTGGCCCTCCCAATCCCTCCTCTGAGCCTCGTGTTCGGCGCGGTGGTTATAATGGCCGCCGCCGCCGCCGCCGCCGCCACCACCAGCACTACCCCGAATCCACACAGCAAGCCAATCGAAGTTCGGCGGGTGACCGAGCTTCCAGGGGAGCTCCAGTATGTACAGTACAGCCACGATCTGGAGGAGCAGTACCTGCCCGCGATCCGCGCCCTGATCTCCAAGGACCTCAGCGAACCGTATAGTATATACGTGTACCGCTACTTCCTCTATCAATGGGGCCACCTGTGTTTCATGGTCAGTTTACTTTTTTCTTGAATAATCCCTTCCTTGCCAGTCTTCCCC
>PYST01000297.1:13703-49689 GCA_003049485.1 Ophioceras dolichostomum
CCCCCCCCCTTAACCTTGCTATGCACCTACTAACTAGGTAACTGTCTCATCTGGTACCTGTCTACCTACTATCTCCCGTCGTCAGGCACTAAACCCGATCGACTCCTCCCTGATAGGCGTGATCATCTGCAAGCTGGAGACGCACTCCTCGCACTCCCCCCCGACGCGTAGGGGCTACATCGCCATGTTGGCCGTGTCCGCCGCCTTCCGGGGCCACGGCGTCGCCACCGAGTTGGTGAAGCAGGCCGTCGTCGCCATGGAGTCGCGCAACGCCGACGAGATCGTCCTCGAGACCGAGGAGACCAACCTGCCGGCCATGCGCCTGTACGAGCGCCTGGGGTTCATCCGGTCTAAGAAGCTGCACCGCTACTACCTGAACGGCAACAGCGCGTACAGGCTCGTGCTGCTGCTGAAGCATCTGGAACCGGAAGAGGATCCTGCTGATTTGGCGTTGGACTCGGAGGATGATCGGAGGTAGCAGTGGTGGCTAGGAGTGATTGTGATCCCGGTAGCTGGGATGGGCCCGTCGTTTTTCTCTGAGGACCACCGACAGGCTGGCAGGCAGACTTTACCCCCTTTCGACTAACGAGCGGCCGTCCAAGTTCTGTACCACTTTGGCAGCAGTCTCCGCGTCTACCAAGGACCAGAAGCGAGGGAAGTATACAGGCGGCATAGGCGTCCGGCCCCTTCTGCGTGGGAGTAAGAGAGAGGCTCCTTCGAGATCAGAGCCGAGTCGCCGAGAGGCATGGTATATGATAGCCAAGGAAAGGCTTCAACAACAAGGGATTACTGATAGCGATCAGAGGGCGTCTGTGCCCGTCACCAGGCGGCGGTGGTCTTGGAGCGGTGCCTCTTTATAGATAGATGGTATTGTTGATACATACTAGCCGGGTTAGGCAATGCATATAGGGGGGCTCGCTGGACGATAGCATCTCGACGAACATCACGGCGTTGGCATTAGACACACGCGTAACTTGCTTAGCTTTTATAGTATTATCAAGCGTTAAGGAAGTCTTCATCGTCTGGAGTCGTAGCTCTAGGCTCATTCAGCCTTGCCCTGTGTGATTATTATTCCCTGTGCTGCTCTCTCAGAAGTGAAGCCGCCAGGCCCGCGCTGTGAGCATGTTGAAGTGAAAGTAGACACGAGGGTGTAAGGACAACCATCATACCCGAGGATGCTGCTAGGGAAGAAGAGGGGAGAAGTATGAAAACCCGGGACTGGACCCAGGGATGCCGTGTCTCCATTCCCATAGGCGAGCCGAGGTAGAAAACAATAGAAACAGAGAAGGGGGAAACACATTCGATCTATTCTGGCTTAGACAGTCGATGTGAAGGTGGTCGTCGACGGCAACAACCAAGGGGCATCCATCCATCTGTCTGCACAATGATCTTGACGGAACCGGAGACTATTTTCACATACCACCAGAGAGAGCCCAATAGTTGAGACACACGAAGAACGAAAAACAAAACAAACCGAAGGAGGGGGTATCATGTCATCGTTCATCATCCACATCGCGTCGGTGTCGCCAGCAGCCAACACAACAACCACTAGTCCAAAGGCAGCTTTGGAGTGGGTTAAGTTCCAATGTGTAGACTGATAGGTTTCCCCGCCCCGATAGTAGTTGATATAGCCGGAGGCTGTGGAGCGGCTGGCTTGTCGATCGATCCGGGGGCTCCAGAAGGCAGTCGATGCAGCAGAGCTGAATAGGTCGGTACACAACCAACTCCAGGGATGGATGATAGGCCTAGGTACTTACAGCCCATCACCAAAGTCCACGTAGCCGAGCCAGCCGTTCTCGTTGTTGTCGGCGGAGGGCATGCCCCCATCGCGGGACGCCATATACTCCAAGATGGTCCTGGAGCCGTAGATCGATGCCCTGATTTTCCAGGGGTTCTTGCCGTCCAGGCCTAGGTATGTGTAGGCATCTGGATATGTATGCAAAGCATTGATTGGTCAGTTGTTGTCCATCAAGGAAGTAGCAGCAGAAGGCTAGTCCATGAGTCTCTGAGGAGGGAGCGGAGGAAATGGGGAGGGATGTAGGTTCCACACCGTACCTGGCTTGTAGTAGATCTGCCTCGCGTCAGGGACGAGCCTCAGCTCCTTGAGCTTGCGGAGCACGCGGCCGACGTCGTCTAGCTTGCCGAAGTGGTGCGTGTAGATGCAGATGAGCCGGTCCTGGGCCGGGTGCCTCTCTCCGCCCTTGGCGGCCACTTTGGCGCCGATGCCCAGCTGGCCCTTTGAGGTGGCCTCGGCGACCTTTGCCCAGACGGCGTTGACGTTCTGGGGGCTGATGAAAAGCATCCACTAAAACACGCCAGCGAGAATTTTTGTGTACAAAGTCAGCTTTGGCCATTGCGTTTGTCGGGTCGCTATGGATGGTGTCAACAATACCTTGCCACAAGTGACCCGGGTGGATTCGGCCAGCATGAGGATGTCCTTGGCGGCATCTCGGGTCGCCATGGAGAGCTCTCGGTTGAGGACGGCGGTGAGGTTGATCATCAACCTGGCGCCGTCCTTGAAGTCGGTCAGGAGGTGGAGGCGCTCCATGCCCCCCTTTTCCAGGGCCATGATGAGGCAGTTCTTGGGCAGGGGGCCTTCCATCTGGCCCCCCTCGGACGACGCGGTGGTGCTGGCGTCGACGAACGGGTTGCACACCCAGATCCACTCTTCGCTCGCCGTGGTGGCGGGTGGCATGCGGGCGAGGAACTGGGAGATCGTCTCGTTCAGCTGCCATGCTTGCGCCTTGCCCGCATAGGGGTTCCATTTCGCAGCCGACGAGGCGGCGGTAGGCATAGTCGCGGCTGTGGGAGCTGAGGCTGAAGCTGATGCTGAAGCTGAGGCCGAGGAGGAGAAGGGAGGGGAGCGATGCTCGAAAAACTTTGCTATGTCGTTCAGTGTGACTGGCGGCTCCTCTTGGTCTATGTCCATCCGGTCGTCCACTGGTCAGCGAATGTTGCAATACTCATTCGAAGGGGAAAGGGGGATAGAGGTAGCAGTTTACGAGCGAAGGAGCTTACGGTAATTCTCGGACTCGGGGCTGAGTCTGATGGGGTCGTTGATCGAGTTTCCAGACATGGTGAATGAAGCTCGAGTGTACTTGTAATTGGTGAATGAAAAGGTAAGGGTTAGGTTACAGGGTAGGAATTTGAATACAAAACAGCAGCTCCGTTAACGGTTTAATCGTACTGCAGACTGACAGATTTGACTAAACGCTTCGAAGAGAAAATGTTGATGTTGTAGAGGTTCGAGATCAGACAAACTGGGAAACGACGAACGAAGGAGAGCGAGGCCCTGAAGTAGCAGTGGCCAGAGCCTGTTGTGGGTCCCCGCAGCGGGAAGCCATCCACAGTCGTCTGATGCACTCGTTTTCTCGTCGACATTAAATTCCAACGTTCAAACGACACAGCTTCAAAATTGATCCTGATTGCACCACTTACATACTTTTCAACCCTACCTAGTTATCAAGCAGTGCCAGGCCGTCTTCGCCTAAGAGTCTTTAGTGGCTAAAGAAACTCTCAGGAGTTGTGCTGCCGGATGGAAGATGGAAACAGTGGCAGCGCCAGCGGCAGTGGCCAGTTGATATCCTCTCGCCAGACCATTGTGCTGCCACTCCCGCCGAGTTGTGCCGAGTTCTGCCCTGCTCATCCAGACTACTTCTTGACAGGGACTTACGACCTTGAAAAGTCGGAGAATATTCCTGAGGTCGATAGCGGAGATGATGATGATGGCAACGACGAGGCTGTCGTTGCAGCCCGGACACCACAGTCCCGGAGAGGGAGCATCATAGTGTGCCGTCTTGTGGATGGTAGAATGTACGCTGTCTTTATCTCTCGTCCCCTGTCCATCTCTTCCAAGTGTTGTCTTCGCCCCTTTGCCCCCTCCTCGAGCAATTTCCCTCCACCTCAGACAACTGACTTTTAAACTAGCACCATCGTCCAAACTCTCTCTCAGGCATCTGCCGTCTTGGACATCCACTTCCAGCCACCCGGTAACGGTCGAGAAGACATATGCGCTGCTGCCTCCAGCACAGGGACTATCTCGATCTTCCGCTGCGACGGCGAGCTCAATCCAACTTGCCCTCTGAGCCTCGTGCGCGTCCTGGACTCCTTGGTACCCGATGATGTTCTCATCACCTCGTGCGCCTGGCATCCCAGCATCCCTGACTTCTTGGCATTCACAACGTCACGAGGCATGGTCCAACTGCTCAAACTGGGCGATGATGATGAAGGCTGGACATCACCCCTGGTGCTTCAGCACAGTCCCCTAGAGGCATGGGCGGTATCCTTCTCCCCCCGACTGTCCAGGCAGCCGGGATCAGAAACCGCCAGCCACCTGTTCACTGTCTACTCAGGAGGCGACGACTCCTCGCTACGGTACTGCAGTTGGTCCGACAGTGCCGACTACGCCTCCGCCTACCTACCAACCAAGATTGACGCCCACGACGCAGGCGTGGTCGCCATCCTGCCGCTGGACCTGCTCACGGAGGACGGATCAGCCTTAGTGGTGACGGGGAGCTACGACGACAAGATCCGAGTGTTCGCCATCAAGCCGCTCCACGAGACCGGAGGACGGCGCGAGTACACGGAGCTAGCCGACAAGGACCTCGGCGGCGGCGTCTGGCGACTGAAGCTGGTCGACATCGTCACAACGAGCTACCACGATGGGAGTGACTCTAAGACGGCGGCGGCGGCGGCAGCGGTGGTGGTGGTCCGCCTGTTGGCCTCGTGCATGCACGCCGGGGCGAGGATCGTAGAGTTGGCGGGCACAAACGGTCTTACTTCTTGGGAGATCAGGGTGCTCGGCCGGTTCGAGGAACACAAGAGCATGAACTACGCCTCTGATTTCTGGCCGCATGATGGGGATAAGCCGCCCTCCGAGGGCAAGAAGACGATCACCTGTGTCTCGACGAGCTTTTACGACAAGCTCCTGTGCTTGTGGGAGGTTCAGCTGTAGGTGGTACTAGTTTGTCAGTTCTCAAATACAAAAGAGGCTCTCTACAACAAGAAATCAACAAGTGACTGTTTTCGATCGCATCAGAATGGCATTTTCTTTGAAGACCGGTGCAAGTTTAGGGCATGTGGCCCCTATAAAAGAACCGGTCACGGCTGTTCCTGGTGGCATCGTACGATTCTGACGACTCCAACGGCGGGATCTCCACAGCACACGGGGAAGCTAAACCCCAGGGCCGGGTCACTGCATACATATCACAGGCATCCTCCCGCCTCGATGGCACATGGAGATCAGCCCCCCATCTTCAAAATGCCGATTGTACTATATCAACTGCCATTTGCGGAAATCTGGAAACTTCTTACATGGTGTAGTGGTATCTTGGGGGTTGCTGCCAGTCTCGTAGCTGTCAGCGTTGATCGGTGGCTACTGGGCGAGGCTGCTGAGGGACGAGTGGGCTACCTTGCTCATGAACAGTTCAAGACTGCGCCAGCTGAGAATTCGGTCCTCGGCGTTCGGCCGTAGAGGGGAGGACCGGAGGCGATCGGAAAACGACTCCAAAACCGATCAGGCTACACGTCATCAACCTTTGGCCCTTGTGGTTGATACTTTGCGAGTCGATAAGGGAAAGCCGGGGCGATGCTACATTCACATAAACGCGCAAACAGACCTGCGCCAAAAACACGGCACCAAGCGTCTTGGCCTTCTGGTACAACCGCCTGGACTGGCGTTCAAGTTCCTTCTCGAACTCATTTGTGTTCCATTTAGTATGTCTTGGTGTGCTGGTTCAGAACGGAAAAACATCAAAATTCCTATCTGTCTTGATCACCACTTTCTTCAAAGACTTCGAAGAAAACGTTCAACATCTCCGAGCACCCCCGAGGAAGGGATCGCCACTAGGTAGGCACTTTCTAGCGTGAACCGGAGTTCTCTGTTTCCCCGGCTGGCAGTCGTGCAGTCGTCGTGGCAGGATCCATTGCGCCGAGTCCAGCGTCGTGTCAGTGAGAAGCCTAATAAGACCCCGGTGCTCACTACAACCCTAGCCTCCACGGACCTCGAGAGCTTCCGTCTGGTGGCAGGCAGGCAGGTAACCGATACTAGCGGTGCCCCGGCAAACTCCATACAAGCTAGCTTGAAAGCCTTACCGCTTATCAGATCTTAAGTATCGGGTACCTGCTACAAACGGCGCAAAAAAGCAACACCTAAACCGGACCCGCCATCACGGCTGCCGCTTGACCACCCCCAAAAAATTTTGGGATCAGCCTCAGCCGAAAACGCAAAGGAAAAAAAAAAAACCTGTCGTCACCCATCCGGGAAGCTCCTTCTCCCAACTACAAACCATATCAACGGTCAAGTCAACAATTCTAGGCGAGCAATTCTTTGCAGTCCCTTCCGGAGAAGCTGCAGGACATATCGCCGTTGAATTGTCCAGCAACTGTGTTTTACTTTGACTACTTCTGATCATCTTTTTTTGTCTCGAGAGGGAGCTTGCTATCAGTGCGCAGTTCTCTCTACCACGATCTTCACCCCATTTAATTTCTTTCCTCCGTTTGTACAGACCGACCACCCGCCGTCGCCGATGATTCGAGGCAACAGGATTGCGATCAACAGCGAGCGACCTTGCTGACCGACCAGTTGACGGCTTCCCATATCCTCGATACCAAAACGACGAACTTCCATCTGTCCTCCTCCTCCAGCGGTCGTCCTTATTTCGCTCGCCCCTTCCGCCGCCCTTCGGCGAGCGAGCCACCTTCCTTTCCTCCCGGGGCCTCCCTCCTCCCCCCATCTCGCCGCCCGCCGTCACCCTGGCGCTCCAGGATACCAACAAGGTCTACGGCTCTGCATCTGGAGCTGTGGCCAACATGGCCCAGCCAAATGCCGAGCCCGCGGAGGACTACGAGTACGTGTATTTTTTTTTCCTCCGGCCCCCTACTGCCGCCACGTGGCCCACCCGCAATGAAAGCCTGAAGAAAAAAGAAGTGCCTGCCCATCGACGGCGAGCAGCGATATACTCGAGGGCGGGGGAAACTTTAGACATCAACAGATCAACTCGAATGCTGACTCCGAGCTTGGGATTCACAGCTATGAGGCTCTCCCGCCGAATTTCTCCCTGATGCAAAATATGGCCGCGGGCGCTTTTGCCGGAATCGCTGTTTGTCCCCCCTTCCCACTTGACTTCTTACTTACCTATCGCCATTGGAGCTTCTCAATGGAACACTTTCGTACTGATTTCCACCTGGGAAAACTCTAGGAGCATACCGTAATGTACCCAATCGATGCGCTAAAGGTACGCCGAAATCGGAACCAGTCGCACCTTCCCATCATCCCCATTCCGCACCGAACGATATAAATGTTATGTCGATATACCTAGGCCTATACCCATTAGTATTAGGACAAGCCTTCCTAACGCTCCTTTTTTTGGGCATATGACAGACTCGAATGCAGATCATTGGCGCACCGGGGTCGGCGGCGGCCTACAGAGGCATGCTACACGGCACATACCGCATCGCTAGCAGCGAGGGCATATTGAGTCTGTGGCGAGGCATGTCGAGCGTCGTGGTGGGCGCCGGACCGGCCCACGCCGTCTACTTCGCGACGTACGAGGCTGTCAAGCACGTTATGGGTGGCAACAAGGTCGGCGAGCACCATCCGCTTGCTGCGAGTGAGTAGTACTCCCGAAGAGTGTTCATGGGCTGTTCTTCTTTGTGTTGTTCTGATTGCTGACACGGGCGAACGCTTCCCTACTTAGTCACGAGTGGCGCCTGCGCGACGATCGCGAGCGATGCGTTGATGAACCCTTTCGATGGTACGTAGTATCCCAAGTCTTCAGAGAGGTGCTTCGGAATAGGAATACAGTGAAGCTGGACCTCGGTGGATCTCGGTGCCCGCTCAGCTCCTCCCAACAGCCCTCTGCAGAAGGAAGGAGAAGCTCAGCCTCGCCGACTTTGCACTCGCTGACCCCTCTCTTGCGCCTACTACCTACCTACGCACACAGTGATCAAGCAGCGCATGCAAATCAAGGGATCCGGCACCATGTACCGGTCCCTCCTCGACTGCGCGCGCTTCGTGTACCGCAACGAAGGGCTGGCCGCCTTCTACGTCTCGTACCCGACCACGCTGTCCATGACGGTGCCCTTCACGGCGCTCCAGTTCCTCGCCTACGAGTCCATCTCGACGTCGATGAACCCGGCCAAGAAGTACGACCCGTTCACGCACTGCATAGCGGGCGGCGCCGCGGGCGGGTTCGCGGCCGCCCTGACCACGCCCATGGACGTCATCAAGACGATGCTGCAGACCCGCGGCACCGCATCGGACGCGCAGCTGCGCAACGTCAACGGCTTCGCGGCCGGCTGCCGCCTCCTGTACGAGCGCGAAGGCTTCCGGGGCTTCTTCAAGGGCGTGAGGCCCCGTGTCATCACCACGATGCCTAGCACGGCTATCTGCTGGTCTGCATACGAGGCGTCGAAGTGCGTTTTCTTCCCTCCCTCCCTCTTCTTCTCGCTTTCTCTGTTCTACATCCGCCCGCGGGTGGTGGCTTCCTTGCTGACCGGCTGACTGACTGACCGACTCTCTTTCTCTCTCTCTAGGGCGTATTTCGTCAGGAGAAACAACGGCTCGACAGAGTAGGCCACTTGGTTCTGTGGCAAAGTTTTGCCCGGGCTCGGCCTCTGGGCACGCAACGCCGGCCGGGCAAAATTCCGGTACATAGACGTGCCCTCTAAAGGAAGTAAGTAGTAGTACCTGCCACCTACCTACCTAGCTTGTTTTCAGTCTTCGGCTCCGGCGGAGTTCCGATGTTCAATAAGTAGCACCGGTCAACCCAACCATTGTCCCTAGCCTGTTCACGGTTTACGAGCCAAGACCCGATATCACCGAAATCCGGGGCCGAATTTCCCGGTCTGGGTCTACGGAAGATCTCTAACAAGCATCTGCCTTTTTTGATAGAATAATTCATCGCATATCGCATCGGTCCTTCCTCCAGCTCGCTCTTGTTGAGAGACGGTGGCGGGCCCTGGAAACTTCGGATTCGGACAGTCACCTACTTTTTCAATTCGACAATCGCGAGCCGCCGATAGCGGAGCCCGCCACTATTCTCCGGCGCGACATTCTCAGCTCTCATCCTGGACTACTCACTTACATCCCTACCATCCATCTAGGTAGACATGAGCTACCTAGGAAGCTAGCCGGGTATGGATTGTTTGTCCAGCGACATAAGAAGGTAAAAACGGGCCATGTTCGGCGTTTTAGGGGTGTGTTTATTTGCTCGCGATTGTGTTTCGCCATGATTTCTGCTTTTCCAATTTCTGTTCTTTTTGACGGCCTTTCTCTTTTCCTTCTTCCTCTATCTGCCCGTCCATCTACTTGCTTACCTTCCTTCCACAATGGTTGGTTGGATGGATGTCTTCAGGGGTTCATCTTTTTTTGCATGTAAGGTGCAGGAAGAATAGCATTGCGCTGAAGATGGACGGACGGTCTGATGGATGTTTTTCTTGTCTCGAGTACCTCACCAACAGGAAAAGGAAAAGGCCGTACAAATGGTTTCCAAAAAATACTGTAGAAGATCCGCTAGGAACCTGTAAATAACTTTTCTTTTTTTCACTTCTGCTTTCTTTTTGCGACTGTGTTGCTTGAAGGTGGTTTTGTTGCCTTGCGAGTCTCTTGTTTCTGTTCGCAAGATGAGAGATGAAGAGCAAGATAAGATGGTTGTTATGGCCATAGAGTCGGAGGACCAATGCGCCAGAGAAGATACGACGTTGAGCATAGGCAGGTGTCAGGAATACTAAGTACTGGCATGTTCCGCACGCAGTTTTGTGTCGCCGTCCACTCCTCGTTTCTCCTGCCACTAGCAGCAACACCCTCCTTACCCACGACCTCCTCGTCCACATCAGGCCCCTCACCAACCAGGCCACCCGAACCGCTACACCACTCCTGAGATGAATGGAGAACCGAAGCAATCAAATTCAGTCCCTCAGTCCCTCCAGTTATCGTGCACATAAAGCGACCCCGTCAACACCCCCTTCCCAGCCCCGACCGCCCTCTCGCTCGTCCCGTCCCACTCCCCAGCAGCGAATTTTACCCTATACGTGCTGCCGCCCTCCACGCCCGGCACAGGCACCAGGACCAGCACCCCGCCCGATCCGCTCCGCGAAGAGGCGGACGCCGATTTGCGCGTCACGGGCTGCAGGAGTCCCGCGTACCCGGCCCAGAGGTAGACGTCGTCCGGCCCGAGCCCCGCGGCGCTGGAGGCGAGGAACAGGTCGCCGAGCGTCGAGGGGGACGTGTTGGCGACGAGAAAGGTCGTTCGGGAGAGCGGCGGCGTCCCCGGCGCGGAGGTGGTGGCGTCGGCGTCGAGGAAGAGGAGGTCGCGGCGCTCGAGCGTCGCTGGGAGTGGTGGGAGGGGAGAGAATGGATGGGTTGATAGCGGGGGTTAGAAGAAGGATCGCCGCTGATTGGGTGGACGATGTGTAACTGACTGACTGGATCGGAGCTTGGGGTAGGGACGCAGGGATGAATGAGCGAGTGAGGGCCGTACCTGTGACGTTCAAGGCTGTCTTGACATCGGCTGGGACGGTTGGCCCGACGTAGGCCTGGCCTAGTACAGGAGGAGGTCCCCTGGTGTAAGCGATGCGCGGAAGGTCTTTTTGCTTGAATTCGTTGGCCCCGGGCATACACACCGTCTCCAAACCATATCCTGTGCTCCGTATACTGGATCCGATCTGTCACGACATGTAGTCTGTACGGCCTGCTTTGGGCGGCGGAAGCCAGAAGACTGAGGGCAAAGATGGATAGCTTCATGGCTGAGCGCTGCCTGTTGCTTGCAGAAAGTAGTATCACTGAACTGCGGAGGAAGACAGGCGAGCAAGCAGAAACAAACGTCTATCCACGGGTGACTAGGATGGGTTGTGAAAGAGCAAGTAGGTCGTTGCCAAGGCTCTTCCGTTGGGCTAGGGCCTCCGCTATATATTGCAGATGGCGTTACGCGCTCTCCCTACCATAATTAATGCCACCTAGACTCGCCTTGGCCGACAGTGTAGCGCCCGCTGATGAGAGAGGGGTCGAAGAGCCTCGATTTTTGGTAGCGAACAATATACTAAGTGCAACCCTCAAAAGGTCATTCACTCGGCGGCGGGCGCAGGCTGATATGAATCCTCCGCATCGTTGACCGAATAGGGGTTGAGGAAATAAATTGGTGGACACCTAACGCGGGAGAGCATCACGGTGTGGGGTAGTCTGTGTTCTATGTAGACCAGGGGCGCGCATTCTCACAGAACATGTGACGAGAAAGAGGAAGAGGATACCGATGAATCGTCAATTTTGCAAAAGACTCTCTTAAGAGGCAGAAGTCTGTCTCGTCTGCATGCCTGCCTGTCTGCCTGTCTCTCCGTCTGTCTAAGGAACTGACCCTCCTCCGTTCGTCTACTCACCATAGTTTTATAATGGCGAGGGTGGCGCTTTCAAGAAATACAGTAATAGAAACAACAAAGGCCTGGACGAAGGAGATGGAGGAGGAGACAAACACCACAACTCCAGAAAACACTCTCTGATCGAGAGTCTTCAAAAATGAACTCCTGTACCCCTTTGATTTAAGCCTCTCTCTGCTGAGAGTGCAGGCAAGCCCTATCCATCCCTGATGCATAACGAACCGAGAAAAAGAAAGACCCAAACCGCAGCGCCAGCCACCACTTTTTCCAATCCGATTTCTTCATATCGATCACCCACCGAACGGGAAGCCGCCTCCCGCGAAAGGGCCCCCGGAACCGAACTGGAACTTGAATCCCTGCTGCCCCCCTCCCTGCTGGAACATGAACGGGTGTCCTCCAAACGGCCCGCCCTGCTGGAACGGGTTCCGCTGCTCGTTGGAGTTGGGGTCGTCCCCCCTGTCGAACCTGGCGCGCAGCTCCGGGTTGCTGAGGACCTCGTACGCCTCGTTGATGGACGCCATCTTCTTCTCGGCCTCCTCCTTGCTGATCCCCTGCTTCGCCGCCTTGTCCGGGTGGTGGACCTTCGACAGCTTGCGGTAGGCCGACTTGATCTGCCTCTCGTCCGCGTCGTGCGCCACCCCCAAGACCTTGTAGTAATCCTTGGTCTTGCTCCGTCGGAGGTCGATCTGCGCCTTGTTGATCAGCTCGTTGATCATGTCGCGCTGCTCGGCCGGGGCGAGCTCGGCCGCTCTTTGGAGGGTGGTCAGGGCGGCCTCGAACTCTTCGCGCTCGCTCTGCGTCTTGGCGCGGTGCAGGAGGCCGTAGATGGCGTCTTCGTTGAGCTGAAGCGCTTCGGCGCAGTATTCGGCGGCTTTCTTGCTGTTCATCTGTAGAGTAGTGCCATAGAAGTTCACAGTTAGTTAGCTGTACGCTTTGTGCAGAGGTAGATACTAGATAGACATGTTGAAGAAATGTAGTAGAACGTGGGGTGTGCTTACATCGTAGTACCCCTGACAGGCCAGCTCCACGACCCTCGCGACGAGGACGTTGGGCGCGGCTTGCGGGATGGTGCCGTCCTCCCTCAGCTCCTTGACCGTGTCCTTGACCTCCAGGATCAAGCCCGCGTCGTCGGCGCTGGGGACCAGTAGCTTCGTTCCCGTCATGGGCTGGTTCTTGGAGAAGGCCTTGTCGACCTTGGCCAGGGTCTTGTCGATGTACTTCTGCTGCTTCATGATGTTCCTGCAGACCTTCGAGTCCGGGTCCGACTGGAGGCACTTGCGGATCTGCGCCAGGCCGGCGGTCATGTCGCCGAGGGCGTAGAAGGCGATGGCGGAGATCTTGACGTGCGGGCTAGTGTCGCCCGCCCTCATAGTGAGCAGGTGCTGCAGGTCGCTCATGCCCTCCTCGACGTCGCCCTTCTCGAAGCGGCAGTTCGCCCGCAGCTGTCGTAATGACGGCGACCGGCTGGCCACTACGATGGCTACGCCCGCGTTGTGCACGCACTCGTCCCACTTGCCTGCCTTCTCCGCCGCCTCGGCGAGGCTTGCGGCGCCCTCCGCCTCGAGTAGGGCGTCGAGCTCGGGAGAGCCCGGGCCCTTGCCGCCGGCCGTGAACTCCCTCCTCGCGCCGTCCCAGTCGGCCGACCGCTGCCTGATCTTGCCGAGCTGGATGTGGGCGCCCTCGAACCCGGGCTTGAGCGACAGCACCTTATTGAAGTCGTCCGTGGCCTGGGAGGTCCGACCCAGGCTGAAGTGGGTGGTGGCGCGTTTGAAGTAGGTCAGGTAGTCGTTGGGGTTGCGCGCGATGGCGGCGTCGAAGTAGACAAGCGCATCGTTCAGCTCGCCGCGAGAGAGGTGGCTCTGGGCTGACGAGAGGAGCTGCGAGACGGGGGTGTCGCTAGGGATGTCTTCTGAGGAGATCGCCGCTTGTACTCCTCCTAGCAGGTAGGAGGCGGCCAGGGCCACCGTGGAGAGTGAGATGCGGATGAGCATCTTGCCTGGCTGTTCTGCGGTAGCCTAGGGAGCCTAGGGCTTGAACTGGAGAGGTACGAATAGTACGAAAGCGCAATGGGAAAGAAAGAGGAGGATACGAAGAAGAGAAACAAGAGAATGTGATTGCCCCAGGGCAGGATGGGTGGAGGACAGAGATCCGCGACGATCAAGTCAGGGGGGGATAATACTGTCTGTCCTTTTTGGTTGGAGGGTGTCATGAATGGAATGACAGCAGCCAACGGATTTCAAGGAATTGTGGCTAAATGATAGAAAGGTACTTTATTTCTGCAGGCGAGTCGGCGGGGATGTGAGTAACGCTTATCTGTGGATCCCTGCATTGACCAGGTGGCACTTTCACAAGCTCAGCGAATGTCCAATAGTTTCCGTTGGTGGGGCACCTGAAGTTGTCATATATTCCAGACTTTTTTTTGGTCTGTTTATTTTTTGGTTTGTGAGATGCACAGTTCGTTTCCTCTCGGCCTGTCGAGGTGGCTTGATGTCGGATCACTCTGATGAACGTGGTTGATGAGCAACAGATGGAGTCTTTCAACGAATATCTTCGAGGAGAAAGTTTAGGTGGACTGGATTTACAGGTTCGGGCCTCAGCCTCGCCTCAGCCTCTTACGCTCTTCAACCATCACCAGCCCCTCAATCACCAGTAGATACCGTGCAGAAGAGCAAGAGGTTTCTGTAGGAATGCGAAATTCGCGTGATGAATTAGGAACCCGAAGGTGTTAGGAAAAGCAACGTACTAATGGTATCTTCTGTAGAGTAACAATAAAAGACGAAACACACCCACGATGTTCGGCCCCAACACCTCGTGCTTGCTCTCCCCGATTTTTACCGTAACACATACTCCTACACAGTCCATAACGCTGCAAAGCAAAACAGACAAAAAACAAAACCCCTCTCGTCGTCGATCGATCAATCGATCCATCCATTCATCCTTTTTTCTCATATAAAGCTGCCCGAAGTAGATTCCTAGGTTGGTAGGTAGACAGAGAGAAAGAAACGGAAAAACATTAAAGAGCAAGACTGGTGCGCATGCTGGAGGAGGTCGGTCTATGTATATATGCTTTACTCCCGGTATTTCCTTCGCCTGATACTCCGAACAGAGAAACAGAAGACCCCGCCTATACACGTCGTCGCAGAGACTTGAAAAAACGAGAGAGCAAGGCGTTAAAGTAGGGAGAGGAAAAGACGAGAAGGAAAAAAAAAAAGGAAAAAGCTAAGAGTATACAGAGCCAAGGGGGAAAAAAAGGATGAGAAGAAAAGCAAATGCGGACTAAGCAGTGCAAGAAATCAAAAAGGAGAGCCCGTTGCAGAAAAGAGAAACTTAATACAGCTATTGCACCAAAGAGAGCAACGAGGGCGCAAATAGATAGGTAGATAAAAGCTGGTGTTTGATGAGGAGGAAACGGAGAGGCCGTAGCTGAACGTCGAGCCAAGTGAATACCGTGCCCTTCCTCTTTGTTCTGTTTTTTTCTCCACCTTTCACCTTTTAGTGACGGGAACCATCTTCCTTCCGAGGTTCGAAGACACAATGAACAGTCCCGTCTCTCGAAAAACGTAAATGGTGTATATTTATGTATTTGTCGTTGTTTGTCGCACAGGGCTCGGCTAGGGCTCGGCTTTCCGACCGACGACCTCCCTCAATGCCCGACGAAGGGGTCAACCTCAAGTCGCTTAGCAGCGGGTTCCTGATCCTCCTCGGCCACGCCGTACTTGTCCTGCCACAGCTTGCGGAGCACCTTGTAGATGAAGAGGAACTGACTGTCGGCCTGGACCATGGTGCGGCGCTGCTCGCGGAGCTGGTCGACCGTCTGGAAGATGAGGTCGCGGTCGCTATCCGGCGTCTGTGGCGACGCCGTCTCGTCGTCGTCGTCGTCGTCGTCGTTCTCATCTTCCTCATCCTCCACTTGGTGGCAGTCGACGTCGCCTTCCTCCTCCATCCCGTATGTCTCCATCGTGTATGGGGTGGCATTGACGTTTGGATGGCGGACATCATCACGGCCCTGAGACGACTGTTTACCAGCACTAGCCGTTGTCGAGACGACGTTCTTGTTGTTGGCAGTCGTAGTAGTGGTTGTGGTGCTGGTAGCGGCTGAACGACGTCTCGGTGTCGTAGAAGGTGAGTCAAAGTTCTCGAGCACGCCCGAGTCCAGCTCGCGCATCAGGTGCTCGAGCGCGATGAACGTGCCGGACCGTCCGATGCCGGCGCTGCAGTGCACGATGCGCGGGTTCTCGACGTCGGCGTTCTTCTCGCGCGAGAGCCGCATGAGCGCGAAGAACGAGTCGAGGTCCTCAAGGGCCGGTACGCCGAAATCGGGCCACTTCTTGTAAAGGAAGTGGTAGATTACCCGCTCCTCGCCGTCCTCGCCCACGGCGGGCGTGGGTGCGGGGGCGGAGGAGCCCTCGCCAGAGTAGCGGGCTTCGTCTGTGCCGTTCCGGGGGTAGCCTTGTGTGCTACTGCCGCGCTCGGTCTCGCGGCTGCCGTCGTCTCGTCGGGGCTTGGCGGTGGTGGTGCTGACGGTTTGTGGGTGCGACTGTGACGAGGATTGGTGAGGAGGCAGAGAGACGGGCGAGATGTGGACGCCGTTAGGCGAGTCCGGCTTAATGGGTGACATGGTCATCATCTCGTCCTCCTCCTCTTGATCGTCCTCGAACTCGGTCACCTCGGTCTCATCGTCGTCGTCGTCGGACGGAGCGTCTTTGAGCGCAGCGAGAGACGGTGGGGGCATGACGCCCGATGACAGATCGTAACCACAAGCCTCGAGACGCCGCTGCTCGTTTTCCACCACAGCCCGCGTATATCGAGCGCGGATCTTCTTGCGGATCTGCTTGGCAGTGGGTGTGCGGGCGTGACGATGCACGCGGACGACCAGCTTGCGTAGCTCGATGGCGTCGCCGGCGCACGTGGGCTCAATGGACTCGCAGCGGACGCTGGCGCGGAAGCCGTCGGAGAACTCGTCATCCAGGCCGATCTCGATGGGCGGGCTTTGCGGGGTGCGCGGGAAGTAAGGGTAGCATTTCTCGAGGGTGCCCTCGTGGGTCTCGGTCAACATGACGATGACGGCCGGGCTGCGCAGCTGCTCGACCACCATGCGCCATACGTGCTCGACCGAATTCTTCTTAGGCCCTTGCATCGCGATGTACCGGCTCGGGTGCTTCTCCTCCTTCGCCAAGCCGTAGCTCGACAACGTCGTCGAGAGAGAGATGGGCGAGGCGTTGATGTAGTCTGTGAAGCCGACGGGGACCTGCAGCTTCACCCGGTTGTTGTGCCACGGCTGAACGTTAATATACCGATCCAGGCGCCGGAGGCTTAGGTCGTGTGGAATGCGGGCCCATTTGAATGAGGGCGAGGGGTTGTGATGCGCCAGAGCCAGCCGTGAGCGTTCGAGCCAGGTCAGCTCTTGGTATTTGCTTAGGATTTCTGTAAAGGAGTCGCATTGTGTCAGCAAACAGAAGTGCTATGAGACAGAGAAGAACAAGCTGGTGAATGCTAGAGAGAGGAAAGTCCCCGGGGAGAGGCGAGAGGCGAGAGGCAGAGCATCGAGATGAATATTCGAGGTCTCTCGGTGGGAGGAACTCTGGAGCAGTTGCATACCTTGCTGTGACAGAGTGAGAAACGAGGGAATGATGGCCTTCCGCTTCCGCGCCCTGGGAGGCGATGAAGGGGCTTGAATGACCGTGGACAGCGGCGAGCCGTTAGCCGGATGGTCGCCGAGCTCCGGGTGGTACTGGTGGGAGTGGATGGCAGCCGTGGGCGACTGAGGCAGCGACGCTGGCGGAGACGAGCGCGCACGTTTGGCGGACGAACGGAAGTGGAGGTTCCGGAAGGGCGAGTGTCTCTCGCGCCGGTGTTCGCGCTGCTCTGGAGGCTGGATGACGAGCTGCGGGTTCGGCGACGGCGTCCGGGATGACGAACGGGACCTATCCTCCGGCACCACGACGCCGGGCGCCCCGGCAGCCTCCTTCTTGTGACGGCGGAAGCGGGAGAGGCGATCCATCTTGCCGATCGTTACGGCGGTACGAGCAGTTGCACAAAGGCGTGGCTGCTGCTGAGGAATCGGACTCGAGGCCGCTTTTGTGTGCGCCAGCCAGGGGCGAGCAGCACAAGGGGTCGTCGTCGGTCGGACAAAGCGCAACCCCGGGAATTCCAGCGGGGGCCAATATTAGATCCTGGAGGTGGTCCCGCAGGAGATATCCTCGTCGTCGGATTTGCCGATATTCCGGCGGTGAGACTGCTGATGGGACGAAACCCCAAGGATGGAAAAGGAAATGAAAAGAGAGACAAGAGAACTTGCGATCAAAGAAATAAATCGCCAGCTGGGAGATGACAGGCAAGGTGAAAGAGGTGTGATAACGGATTAAAAAGAGAGTAGAGACAAAAGCGTTTCCAGGCGGAATGCCGGTCAGTTCCCTGCAGTTGACATGGTGGGCACGGGGTGGTGGACGAGAAGAGGAAGAGGAACCGAAGAGGAGGAAGAGGAAAGGGCGCTTATTCCTGCCCAGCGACCATCCCTAAAGGATAAAATGGAAAGGATGGAAAAAGGACACAAGCAGCAGTCTATTGCGGCACTTGCGATGGATGGAATGGCTACTTCTGCTGCTGCGGTCGACGTTGGTTTGAAACCTGCGTCTTCCGCGTGTCCTCGAAAATAATGGTGGTGGTGGTGGTGGGGGCTCTCTTTCTGACGAGTACTTTTTTTTTTTTCTCAGCCCAGTCTCGAGCGAGTGCATGTCGCAGGGGGGAGGGGCACGCGCTTCTGCGCTTGCCTCTGTCCTCTTAAAAACAGCTTTCTATTACACCACGAGTTCGGCGGTTGGGCGGTACGGCTTACAACCATCCTGGGAAAGACTGGAGGCTATGCGAAACCAAGCCTTCCCATCCGACCATCCTTCTTCTCCTTCAGCTGCGGCGAGCCTGTCCGCGTCCCTCATTGCTCAATGGCATTCACACCCAGTTCCGAACCAGTATCCAGTTAGAAGTCATATCAACCCCAGGGGTTCTTGCGCTTTTCTGCCCTTTTCCATCCTCCGCCAATGCCATCTCGATGTGGGCAGCCGCTCATCTCTACCTGCACCTTGCTTGCTGTGACAGCGACGATCGTCCGAAAAATCAAAACTGTGGGAGGAAGGACAATGGACACCTGTACGGCAAGAGTTGGGGAGACATGGGTGGTAGCTTATCCCAACCACAGCCGGGCCAACCTGACCAACGTGCATGTGCATGTTTGAGAAGTCGCCCTCCCTTTTTTTGTTCTGCCATCGACTTTACCCCTCCCCCTCGCTGATCCTCCCGAATCACACTCGTCTGGCGCCAGGTGGCCGCCCGGTGGACTGGGCCTTACATAAAATGCGACGAGCCGCCCAAGCCCATATGTGACCATATGACGCCACGAACTGCCAAACAGCGCCGAGACATGCACGTCATGATGTACTCGGGCAAACGGCTCACCTGATTGAACAAGACCATTGTCATCGACGACATGGATGTAAATTAGTTTTCTTTCTCGACATGGTGACAAGGTTAAACTCTTTTTTTCGCTAGTGGGGTACGGGCGAGGAGGGACGCCAGGCCTCTCTATGACCATCTTATCAGCAGCCAACCGCCCGCCGCCTCAGCTTCTCAGTTCCTCCCGCCTCCCCGTATTCAAACCTGACGCTCCTGGCGGAAAGATGGCTGGCCCGATTTGGAATTCCCGAAAAAGGATGCGACTCGCCTGATACAGAATGCTTGCCAAAACTTTGGCGGTTGCCTGTGAAGGCCAAGACTTCTTCAAACAAATCCCTTAAATGCAGGAAGGCCCAGCTTCATTCTCCTTTTTTAAACGTTAAATAAAGAAAGTCCCCATTTTTCCGGTACGCAGCAAGTGCCTGCTGCAGAGCGTTTGAAAAGAAAAAAATCGGTGCCTTAGGTATTCATCGTGGCATCAGCCTCTTTGCTACACTACTATACAATACACTATAATACTAGGGAGAGAGGAGGGCTGCATCGAGCACAAAATACAGAGAACGACCAAGTTGAGATCTCGTAGGGGAGAAAAGAATGAACCCGAGTGACGCCAGAAGCAGCCCGCAACAAAACAATAGAGAAATAAGCTCATCAGAGAAGCTCGTAAGACTCATTGCGTCGTAGCCGAATACACCGCCGACACATATCTGCCACATTCGACCCTCTGCTCTACCAAAACCTTCCTGCCCTTCCCGCCCTCGCCTCCCAGCCGGATGGTGTTCCGGGGCGCGACCTGGAACCGGTTGGACTCGCTGCCGCTCTTGCCGCCGCTGCCGTCAAGCGGCGCAATATACGCGGGCTCGGCGAGGTTGCTCCTCTTGCCCGTGCCGAGCTGGTAGAACTCGTTGCCGCCCCACCAGACGACGTCGGAGCCCCAGTTCGTGGCGTTTTGGGTTTGCGAGGAGGAGGACGCGCCGGCAGCACTGGCAGCGACCGACGTGATGTTGGACATGGTGGCGGCCGCGTGCGTGCTCCCGACCGAGAGGCTGGCGAGCCGGATCGGCACGGTGCGCTGCGTGGCGTCGTCGTACTCGAAGAGGCCCGACAGCGCCTTGATCTGCGTCGGCGCGCTCGAGATGTGCGTCCACTTACCCGTGCCCAGTCCGCCGTAGATGCCTGCGCCGCACGCCCACGTGTCAGCGACGATCCGGCTGCCGCTACTGCCGAGGGAGTGGTTCCCGGTCTCGACGGTGAAGTACGAGTTGGAACCGCCGGCGGCGATCGACGTGGCGGACGGACTGCTGGAGACCCCGTCGACTCCTCTGTTGTATAGCGACGCTAGAGGAACTGGCGTGGGCTTATCGACCGAGGGATGTTCCGGGTCAAGCTCAAATCCCAGCTGGCCGCTCGAGTTGTCGCCCCAGGCATAGACGCGGGCGCTCTTGTCCAGCGCCAGCGAGTGGTAGTTACCCGTCGCTATTTGCGCGATCCCCACCTTCGGGAGTCCCTTCACCTCGTAGGGCTGATCGTAGCGGCCCTTCGGCCTCGTCAGCCAGGTCAGACCGGGGACGCCCAGCTGGCCCCTGGCGGGGAAGCTCTCGGAGCTCGAGGCGGCGGAGAAGACGCGGCCGTTGGAGGTCAAGAGCAGGCAGTGGTCGAGGCCGCTCTTGACATCGACGATCTTCTCTCCCCATCCCAGCTCGGGCTTGAGTGTGCGGAAGCCGACCGCCGGAGACGAGGGTCCAGCAGACCAGAAGGAAAACCAGGACGAGGAGGAGGAGGACTCGTGAGCCTTGTTGTCGCCGGCCTGCTGGTCCGCACGGGAGACCGGGAGGGAGTACACCACGTCGCCGCGCTTCGACAGCGCGATGATGCGATCGCTGGAGATCGCCACCTTGGCGATGTCCTTCCCCGTCAGCGTCGGGACGGGCCCCGCCGCGGTCGTCTCGGGCGAGAACTGGGCGCCCCACTGGACGATGTCGCCCTCCTCCGTCACGGCGACGCCAAAGTTGCGGTCGAGCTTGAGGTCGCGCAGGACCTTGCCGTCGAACCAGGCGATCCTCCGCGGCGTCTTAACGACGGACTCGTTCGACTCTGGCGCGACCACCTTGCCCGCATTGGAGCCCCAGGCGTAGACGCCCGGGTTCTCCCAGCTCTTCTTGATCTGGGTGTGCTGCGGGCTGATGAGGTCCCTGTTCTCTTCGATGGACGTCGGCGTCTTCCGCTCCGCCTCGAACTCGATCCCCGGACCCTTCTTGCCGCCCTGCTCCGCCGCGCCGCCGCCTACTAGTTCGGGGTAGAAATACCATGTCGCGCCGGCGCAGGCGGCTAGCACTGAGAGGTAAGCCAGGCCTCTGCCGCGACGAGGTTTCGCCGGCTGTTGGAATTCATGGGGCCGGTGATTCGAGCCGATGTGACGCACCCATTGCTTGCCGGACCCCTGTGCTGTTCCTGGTGAGGTGAGGGACTTGCGAGGGAGGGCGGCCAACAACGACCGACGAGCTGCGGACTGATACATCTCTGTCGTTTTTGTGGCTTTCTTTGACTCGGAGCTCAAAGAGGACGGTACCTATGTATGACTCCTCAGAGTCTCTCAGAGCATGTCTTCTTCGGCTCGCTTTACTATTGTTCACTCTGTGCAGAGAAACATCCACAGTAGCAAGGATCAAGCACGCCAACCGTGGTTCATCGTTGAATTGGCCGAGATTTGAAAATCGGGAGGTGTGATTCGCTGGGTCCGGTATCGTGGTTTGTTCCCCGCTTTCCCAAGCTCGGCAGCTCGGGCAGGTCTGTGGCCCACAGACGCGCTCCTTCAAAAGCGGGCTCATCCCTGCCTCGCCGATAGCCTCAGGGTCCAGGTTGAAGGAGAACATAATGCATCATCGAACACATAGGGGCAAATTTGCTTGCTACAAGTAGCCTTAGCCAAGGCACTTTTCGAGTCTCATTTTCAATGGCCCATGTCTGCCTGACCCTGCGGTCTCGAAGCTTCGCCTGGATCGGGGAGGCATAAAGCTGGTTGGTGGGCATGCGAAATACGAGGCTACCTATCACTCTTTCCACGCACCTGCGATGCAAGCAATAATAGCCAAAGCTCCTGCTATAATGGAATCACTCCAGCCTCAACTTGCCAATGTGCGAGTTGAAGTGGAATAACGAGGGGCACATCGGCCTGTCCAATTGGATGGGCCCAAGGCCTTCCCGTCTCGGCAGGCGCAAAACCAGTTGATCGTGAGCGCTTTGCAGTTGAGTAGAACAACACACCTATCTCCGCCTCACTTTGTCGCTCGCGAGCTGCGGATTTTCCCTACAGTGTAGGGATGGCCGGCAACCGTGATTTTCTTCGGCTTCTCTATGACCAGAGATTGGCCAGAGAAAACCGTGACACAGCAGGTAGTTCTGCAGGCAGATTTCCGTGCGATGGATGGGCCTCGACGGTTGGCGTCTGGCATTCTTTGACAGGGAAGGGATCAGTATGCACTGCTATCGACCATTCACGGACGACGTGCGAACGCAGCCTGCTTTTGAGCCTGCATGTTGGAGGGTGTGATCGACTGTTGGCATCTGCAGTGCTCAGTGGCCAGGCCGAATGGGGGCTTCCAGCGAGGCGAACGCGAGAGGCAGGCAGACTATGGGGCTCTCGAGAGGGCTTAAAGAGCTGTAGTGCGAGCCTGCCCTCTTTTTATCTACAAAAGCCAGACGCCCGCCTGGATGTGATGCCTCCAGCACATAGATCGGCATCCTCGACCACTCTTCCTCATCCCTGAAATCCGTCTTTGGCATTCTATATCTGTCCATTATTTCACTCTTGTTCAACTTGTAACGAGGGAAACCATCGAATCAAACGCCGTGCCAACGGCAGCGTCAACACCATGGCCGAGGCACTTGGCGCAGCTGCCAGCCTTGTCACTCTGATGCACCTCGTGCCCAAGCTCGACAGGCTCCGTATGGGATTCAAGAAAGCCCCAGACGCTTGGAAACGGTACTACGATGGTCTGCAACTAATTGATTGCGTAAGTAACATCCTTCGGTCTTATGCAGCTCTTAGCTAAGATGCCCCGGCTCCAGACGCAGAGAGTGCTCAAGGACATGCTGCAACAGCATCCTGATGTCGATAGCCTTCGGATCGGCACAGATGCCGGCCCACAGCCTTTCGTTGGTTATGTCAACGAAAGGTTGTCCCGGGTCAAAAGCGAGGCATCTACCCTTCTGGACAGACACGACAGCCTCAAGTCAAAATCGAATATTCTTTACCAGGCGTTCAGAACTACATACTTCATTCTCAATCAGGATCAAATCGATGTTGTGATGAAGGATGTGGAACACACCCAACGCCACCTTCGCATTGCTTTGCAATTGGCAGGCATTCATGTCTCGCTGTCGGGGTAAGGCCCATCAATGCAATCCTTTGGAGAAGTACTAGGCAGGTTCGGGCTAACATGCGACCTTCGAAGGCAACAGAAGATTGACGACCATCTCGAAAACATCAAGGCGGCGCTGTTGAAACATGGCGAGGCATTTGAGCGGATCGAAGGCAACTGCAGGCTACAAGATGCGAGGCTCGATCTTGACACCCAAGACCTACGTTCGCATCTCAAAAGCGTTCTAGGCATGAACACACAAAAGCCCGCAGGCACCAAAGAACCCCCCCAAGATTCCGGGCAACCCACCCGTCCTCGGCGTGGCAAGTTGGGAAGCCGAAAGCTCCGGCCCCGCGTCCCGAAGGCGTCAGCGAACGTCTCCACATCGGCCGAAGGATCTTCGCGAGGTATTACGGCTTCGGAGACCGACCGCCCTAGTGAAGATCACGGCGACCATGGCGACCACGGCGACCACGGCGACCACGGCGACCACGGCGACCACAGCGATGACGACGGTCACGATGCGGACGGTGACGCTACCGATAGCGAAGAACCTGTCCAGCAGAGCACCCCAAATGCTGTGACCGGAAACTCCAGCATCGATAACCATCCTAAACTCGAGTACGAAACCGTCTGGGACCCGGAAATCGACAAATTGACACAAGTCCCCATCCATATACCGACGACTACGGCCATGACCATTACCCAAGTCGCTGAGACTGTCAATTCGATGTTGGAGGAAGAGATAGACGAGCTGATGATTTTGCCACCGGATCAGTTTGCGAGGGCCTTCACCTCGGCTTGCAACACGACATGGGCGACGGACACTGAACAGCCCAATGTCGATTGCGGCTTCGTTCTCAACCATTTCCCCCTCCATTCTCAGACAGACGTCTTCATCCCCGATGGGTTGGACCTGGAGTCATGTTCGGGTGTGGAGGGATTTGCGGCCCTCTCCTTCTGTGTCGATCATGTTTTCTTCTCGCATGATCGGCAGACGTTCGTTGTCACTAAGCGCTGTTCTGTTGCCCGGCGGTGCAAGCACATCACTCTCAAGATGGAAATGACGGACAGGCAGAGCTTTGAAGAAGACTTCAACAAGGCACGCAAGGTGCATCTGGCTCCCGATTCCTTGCTCCACGAGTCTTCCCCTCAGCAGGCTTCCACTTTGGACACTATTGCCAAATGTCGGCGCGAGTGTCGTCACACCACGGTGGTCGAAAAAGATACCACGGTGGTCGGTAAAGATACCACGGTGGTTGATAAAGACCGCCTAAGAACCTGCGCTCTGGGGCTCAGGCTCGTTGGTTCGCTAGTTGAGGGTTCGGATTCCGGGACTGAGAGGGCTCCCTCTGAAGCTGGCGACGCCGCGACTAAGACGACCGGACATGACCAAGACGACGAGAAGCCACCCACACCCACCGCCCTGGAATTGCCTAGCGGCCCTGCTCCTGACGAGGACAAGCTCGCTTTCGATTTGCTGAGGAGGTCAACTCTCGGTGACGAACTCCCAGGGAATATCGAATGGGGCACATTCGTTCAGTTTCTGTTGCTGGCCCACAAATACGAAGCCCATATCGGAGACGGACCCTTCCAGCAGGCAAAAAAGTGGGTTTCCTTCTTTCGATATTCTCGATCGTTCGACAGCGACACCATCCCGTGGCTCTGGGTCACTTGGAAACTGGGGATGCGGGAGGAGTTCAAGGAACTCTCATCGATCATTCTTGGGCCGGAGGCGCGCCATCCCCAGCTGCCTTTGCAGGGTTCTGTGGAGGAGGTTCCCCGACCACTGCTAGAGCTGTTTTTGGGTACGTAGCCCCTTCTAGTTCGGCTTTTGTTCCTGACCGTGACTGAGTACTTGTAGCTGACACCAGCGCAGTGCAACTGGACGAACAGTTAGGGGGTGGGTTGAGGAAACGTTCGATACAGTTGGAAACCGTGGCGCCCATGCGCAGTGATGCAGGTCAGCGCGGTGATTCAGGTCTTCTGGCTGCAGGTATTACAGGCATAGTGCTGATGTTTGTGGGTGGTGGTCTTTATTATATGTTACGAGGCAGACGTGAGAGCTCGGATACAAAGAGCTAAGATACGGAGGGATAAAGTTTAGGCCAGTCTGACAGAGTGCCTTTCATCACACCAGCGTGTGTCAACTGTACCTCGAGCATGGTGGCATTGCGATCTCAAGTCCTCGCGCCAAGCTGGCAGCGTTGCCCTCGGCTAGCATACACCTGCCTTTCAATAGTACACTTTGTATTATGCCGTACGAGCCTTCACTCCTGGTGATACAGCCACGGCCTGCACTGGGTTTCCAAATTCAGGGTCCCTCCCGTTGAGGATTCTCCCTGTTTCGTCTACGACCGTCACCGTCTGCCTCATGCCCGCAATCTCGATCATGAGCACGACGCGGCAAGCTATCGCGGAGCCGAAATATCTGAGCGTCGCGTTCAGACCATCGACGTTGCCGACGAAGAGCGTGCTGGACAGGATGTACGTCCCGATGCCGATGTGCGCGACGGTGACGACGGATGCGAGCCAGGAGAGGATGACGAAAGCGTACGTCTCCCGGACCTCGTGCAGCTCGGCCTCTGGGTGCCGAGAGCTGAGCCTAAGCTCCGTCTGCATGAAGCGCCACCTAAAGAATGCGTGCAATAACGGGCGGCAGCAGTAACGTGGGTACTGCAAACAGCCAGAAGGGGCAGCAGCAGCAGCGGCGGCGGCGGCTCCAGCTTCAGGAGACGACGACAAAGGGTCCTCCTCCGTCGGCCGTCCCAGGCTGAAGCGGTACCGGACAGCGACAGCGCCCAGGAAGAAGATCAAGCCCGAAAAGCTGCTCCACAGAAGGGGCAGGTAGTCTGTCTCGACGGCGAAGCTGCAGACGCCCAGGGTGCCGAGCTCGAAGCCGACGTGCAGCACGTTGGCGGCGGCGGCGGCGGCCACGACGTACTGCAGGGCGACCAGGATGCCTGCTGTGGAGTTTCTGAGGCTCCCGCCCGGTGTCTGCAGGCTGCCGCGGCCCTTCCGCAGCATCCCCCCGGAGCTTTTGTACTCGAAAGCCCGGATCGGCGTGACGGCGGCCGTGCCTATGCTGAGGACCGAGGCCAGGAAGGGTCGCCTCAAGGCTAGGATGCCGATCTCGAACGTGTTGGACCCGGCGAAGGCTAGGACGGTGGGCACGAGGCTCAGAAGGACTGAAGTCGCTGCCACTGTTGTTGTGGAGAACGGGGAATTCCGTAAGTCTGTGTCGAACCGGGGGGGGGAGAAATAAAAAGGGGGTGATGATGGGAAGAAGTGCTTGCCAGACTTGCTAGCTCGCTAGCCTCGCGGGCCTTGCCAGCCCTTGCCTGCTTTTGCTTGCCACTTACAGCTTGCTTTCCGGGTCTCCTGGGTATGCTCAAGCAGGCAGTCCATAAGTTCGCCGCCGATACAGTTGTGATGGTGCCTGCTGCCGATTCCCGCCTTGATGTTCGCGTCGCAGTACGGCGACGAGAGCTTCAGCCAGTTCTGAAATCTGTCTTGGCAATCGGTGTCCCGGGTCCAGATGAAGGCGTGAGCCCATTGACGATAGAACTGTTGGAAGTGAGGCGGGTAGGGCGAGAGGCCCCCGCTTACAAGGGTGCAACAGACATGGACGACGATCAGGAAGACTACAATGGACTTGGACGGGCGAGCCAATCGTGCCATCGTCTCCTCTCAGAGATCTATCTCTCTAGGCAGCTGTGCCTCAAATAACAAGACGCTCCGCTCAAAGAAGGGACTGATTTTGGAAGAGATGGACGGAGCTCGAAACAGGTTTTGGCCGTTTATTGAAGTTGAAAGACAGCAGCGTCAAACGAACGGAGATAGGGCTGCATCAACAGGAGGACAAGGCTGAGAACTGGGCAAGTAATATTTAAGCGGTTAGCACTACCGGACCGCACTCCTATGGGAGCTCACAGCGGCACAAGGCCTCCGCAGCTGTGATATCTGGGGTGCAGGGTTGAATGGAACGAAAAGTGGTTGCCAGACCGCCCCCAAATCCCAATTTACCCCTGAGGTGCAGCCCGTCACGTCACACTTGGCAGGCGAGCAGCATCGGCCCCCATTATCAGCAGTAAGAGAAGACTATCGGGTTTTTGCGGCAAAGTAGCATACTTCGGCAACTGTATTTTAGGCATTGCGTAAAAGAAAACCGATATGCTAGTTGGTTGGAGCAACTATCGAGTTGCTACCTGTTGGGTTTTCTTGTCACTGGCGACGGCAGGCTCACGCAGCTGATGAACTCAATGACACCTCGAATGACTGCAGTCCCCTAAGTTCTCAATCAAGGTTCCTTGAATTTCCCAGGATTTCAGGTCCTCTCCCGGTGCACAAACCATATTGATGGACGTCAATAACGTCTGCGGGCACTGCTAGATACCCCAATGCCTTTTCTATCTCGGGAAGATGTAAACGGGCTTGGATCACGACGACCAAGCTCACCGGACTGGCAGTTTCTCCCCCTTCCGCCGGCTAATCTCGACGCAGCGATAATACTCGACATCCTTTCTCACCTTCTCGACCAGTGCAGCCACATCCGCCTCCCCCATTCCCCCTTCTCCTTCTTCTTCTTCTTTTCCCTCTTCCTCTGCCTCCTCCTTCGCGTCCGCCTCCTCAACAGCAGACGCCGTCGCCTCGCAGTCCCAGCACAGACACCTCTCGTACTCCTCTCCGAACCTCACAAAGAACAGCTTCTTCGTCTCCTCCATCCCGCCGTCCAGCACCGGCCTCCCCAGCTTGTCGTCGTGGTTCAGGAAGAACCCCGTCCTGTCCTTCACGGACTCTGCGTACATCCGCGCCGAGCACTGGTGCGTGTGCCAGACGATGTCGACGTCCAGCGTCGGCACCAGCGTGACCTTGCCGGAGTTCAGACGGAACAGGCGAAGGAACTTGGCGTACCTGTCGACGGCCCGGCGCAGCGTCCCCGACACGGCGGGGCTGCGGATCCAGAGCTGCGCGTGCATCTTGTCGACGAAGGAGGCCTGCCGCCGCACGTTGTCGGCGAGGGCGCGGTCTCGGTCCTTGCTCGCCTCGGTCGAGCGGAGGACGGTCAGGAAGGCGGCGTCGCGGGAGCTGAGGCCACCACCGCTACCACCGCTTCCGCTTCCTTCGGCTGCTTGCATGTCCAGGAGCTGGCCGGCGGTGAGGATGTGGACGTGGTCCTGCCCGTATCGGGCGAGCGTGGTCGCGACGCGGTCGTCTTCGTTCTTCCTCTTGCCCGCGTCACAGAGGTAGCGGAAGAGGTGCGGCTCGAGCCCGGCATCGGTCTTGTTCCATTCTGCCGACTGCTCCGGCAGGGCGAAGGTCCAGTCGCGCCGGTTGATGGCGTCGTGCACGACCTTCCATGGGAAGGGAAGTCGACGGATCTCGGAGAGGTCGTAGCCTCGTGGTGGGTTGGCGTAGTCTTTGGGATTCAACAGGAAAGCGTGCCATACCATCAGGACGTCTTTTCAATGCGCAAAAAGTTAGAAGGAGTGTTTCTCGGTGCGGCCATCGAGTTGAAACAAAAAGCATCAGGGAAAAAAAACCCGAGCGACATACCAAGAGGAGGCAGGAATGGCAGCTCCGACCAGCCCATCGCCGGCTTATTCTTGTTTGCCGCTTTCAAAAACGAATTCATCTTGGCCACCCAGACCTTGAATCGGCCCACGGCGAGGCCGAGGAAGTAGGACCACTTCTTCCTCCTCCTAGCCTGCCACGTCTCGTCCTTGAGCTTCACGGGCTTGCTAACATAGCCCCTCTTCCGGTAATTGTACTCCCTCCGGTACACGGTCTTGTTGTTGATCACGACACCGAACGCCGCGTCGAGCTCAGCGGACTTGATGATGTCTAGGCGCAGCTTGCAAAAGACCTCCAGCAGCTCCAGGTGGACGGCACACTCGGCTACGGTAGGGAGGTCTACTGGCTGCTGCTGCTGCTGCTGCTGCTGCTGCTGCTGCTCGGATGCGGTCACCTCCAAGGAGGAGGAGGAAGGGCCCGTAGATGCAGGTGTAAGTGATGCAAAGAGCTCAGGGTCCGGGATCTGGGGTTCCAAGGCGGGTATCGAGGCTGTTTGCGGATACAGACTTTGCACCGACTTTCTAGTGCCATAAGTGTACCAGGTGGTGGGCGGCATGAGGCTGTCCACTTCGGCCTTGCTAGAGCTGTGGAGGCTGCGGAGATGAAAGGGCACGGCGTGAGACATGGTGAAAGAAGTTGGTTGGTTGGTTGCTCGCTCGCTCCTTTGCTTGCACCGCGCACGAACTCCAGAGCTTGCAAGAAGAATAAAATCGAGATAATCTGATCTCGCCTCTATTCGCGATGGGAAGCTGGCAGATAGAGACTGTGATATCTCATCTCAATCACACAGAGCCTCTCAGTTGCGAAAGTGCGGAGACACAAGCAGGCATGCTGCTTTCGCACAGCCACGCACTTACACCCTGAATTGGCTAGTGATGGCTACCGACGTCTGGCAACTATTGCATGAAGCATACCATCCACCCACCCACCGAGCCACCCGTTGTGGGCGATGCCGATAGCACCTGTATGGCGCTGATTGGGCGTATCGGGTAGCATTCCCGACAGTGGTCACCGAGCCACTTTGGTGACCCGACAGAGTCCGCCAAGGTTGATTTCTAACAAGCCAGCCTTGCCCAGCATCATGAGTCTTCAAGATCGAGAGCTTTTTTAAGCCCGGAATGCTTCCTCTGGAATGCATGTCGACAGTGGTCACTCCTTCCAACGCAATGCCTCTTTGTGACTTGCTGAAGTCTTTAATGCAGACACCGCAGTGAGCGACAGCTCGATTTTCCAGTCTTGACTTTCAACCTCTATTCCTTCAACTTACTAGCTGTCAGCAACATGGGCGAAGGTCTTGGAGGATGGTCTTGCATCGTCCGCTTTGCCTGCCATGCCCCCATGGGCATAATGGCTTTTAGCGGCAAGGGTGTATACGATGCCGTCAAAGGCCTCGAATCCACGGGGATCTACGATCTTATCCCGGCTGGGAGGGAATTTCTGTACGGTTTACAGATGTATTCCACTTGGGTAGGTGAATCCATATCTCCAAGGATACCATCCAAATTCTGGACGGGCGTTGTGCTCCCTCACCAACCGGCTGGACTGACTGACTCACTCACTGACTGACCTGACTGACTGGATACTATACCGTCCAGGGAATCTTCGGTTTCGCATGGAATTTCGTCATGTTCCTGGGCTGTTTCGCGTGCTTCTCGTGGCTGCTCGTGCTCCTCGGCCTCGTCGACTCCATGATCGCCATCTCTCTGCTCGTCAGCGTGGTCAAGCAGTCCCATTTCATCCCGCAGACGTACAGCGCCTGTGGAGGGGCGACGGACTGGCGGAACGCGACGGACGGTCGCAACTTTTTCATCCTGGCCAACGCGACCACTTCTGGGACTTGGAATGGCCCCAACGATATCTGCCACGGCATCGTGGAGATCTGGGCATATGCCATCTCTATGAGGTGAGTAAGGTGTGGTTCTTTGATTCAGGGTGACAGAGTAAAGTGAGAGCAACCCAGATGCTAATAACAAACGTACGCACAGCATCCTATACCTCTTAACAGGGATCATCAACGTGCTCCTTGGCGTGGGCGAAGCGGGCGGCTATTCTTCTAGAAGCTACAGCAGTTACAACTACAATAATAGTTATCGCCGTCAAAGGTGTCGCGGATTCTGTTCGGGGTTCGGCGAGCTTATCCTCTGGATCCTGACCCCGGCGCTCTGGGTCTTGGACCACCCCCTAGCCGCATGTCGATTTGGATTTCGGTACCTGGTCAAAGCGCTTACTGGCAGCAAGAAGATCCGTGGAGACGGCAGAGCCTTCAGCAGACGACAGAGGAAGAAAGCTTCAGCAAGCAGCAAAGATCTCGTGGAGAAGGAGTTAGACTCTCTGTCTGGCAGGCCTCTGGTGCTCCCTTTGGAGGTTCTCATCACGATCTCGGAGGACCTCCACTACGTGGACCTAGTCAGCGCCAGCCAGTCCTCGGCAAAGCTGCGCAGGACTCTATTCGGGGACTGGGGTATGGTCCCAGAGAAGCTCGAGAGCCTCCGACAGTTTGCTTGTCGGGAACCCAAGAGCAGCTGTGAGCAGTGTGGGATCCAGACATGTCCGGTAAGTTCCTCCGTTTCTGTCAAACTTGGGCTACTGACACAACTTGCATGTGAGTGGTGTAAACGGGGTTTCGCTAACAGGCCACTCTCCTCTCTTCATACAGGAGTGCGAACAAAAAGTTGCGGTCGCCCCATCCATGGCGTCCATGCACACCACGCACTGCAAGCCATACTGCTCCCGGTGCTACTACAAGGAATACTGCCGCTGGAAGGGAGCCAACGGCCAGCGCCTGGCAAAGCACACGCCAACCTGTCAGCTCAGAGAACAGAAGAAGCCGAAGAAGGGGAAGGGCGCAGATGTCGAGCTCGGCCTGAGCGGGATCTGGAACGGCTCCCCCTTCACGAGCACCGAGAAGACGCTGTGTGGTATGTGCGCCTCCATGACGCCGGCTCAGCGAGCCGAGAGGTTGGAGGCGAGGGACGAGTTGGAACTCGTGAGGCTGGAAAAGCACCCGCTCCGGTGCGGCAGAGTTGATTGCAGGAAGATGCTGCTCCCGGGGGAGTTGAGGTGGTGGATCTGCGGGCTGTGCTTTACCGAATGCCCTTCTCGGTGGCACCCCGCACGGGGCTGACCGTTGTTTCCATACTGTCGGGTATCTCTCCCTTTCACGCATCAATATTTCTTCTACTTGTTCATAGCGTCCTCCTTCTAGCCATCATACGTATCGTGTCGTGGAACATCAATATTCTACTTGTGATGCCGTTCTGCCTATCAATCAGCGGCGGCTGAGGCGCAGTACTTAAGTACCCTCTCTGCATGTCGGGCGGTGGCAGTGTTGAGACTTGCATGTGGCTGCAGATGAATATTGGCGACGCCTAATCGGTCCTCGGTGCGAAAGAAAATCGATTTCTGATATCGTCCTTCTCCCTGATGCATCCTCGACTCCAGTGTTGGAAATGCTTTTCTTCGTCAAGAATCCGCTCAAACAAAGGATCCACGAAGGCGAGCTTGCCCGCAAACGAGTTTTTATAACCGTTTGCCTGGTGAGGGGCAGGTGAAAGCGCAACAAGAGTTTCTAGGAACACCATTCGTCACGACTTACACGAAGATATGCTTCGACTCAAAGGCATACGCCTGCCGGTTCGATTCTCCGCGCCTTCCGACATCACATCCGCGCCCGACGCAACTTGGACGTCGCTTGGACTCGGAAAAGATGTCCTCCTATACGAGCTAGAGAAGCTCTATTGGGAGGGTATCGAGGGTGAGCTCGAAAACATCGTTCGGACTCTGAAGATCTGGCAGAAGCCCGAGTTCTCCGCCGTCAGTGTCTCAGATGAGGAGGACGACTTCATCCACGGGTTCGACACGTTCCTTGACCAAGTCACCGAGGAATCGCGAGCGTTCGCCATTCGATACGGTGAGTGAACGAAGCCAATACACACTCGCCGAGATTTATCGTCTTGTCCTGGAAGGAATGGACTTCCTTCCGCATAAAAAGGACCTAACCACTTGCTAATCCGTATATCATGAACAGGGAAAAAGAAAGAGGAATTCCTAGAACAAAAGAAAAAGCAGAATGGTTACTACCAGCCAGCGACCGTCGTCGGGTATAAAACCGCCCTCGTGGATGTCGTCAAAGATCGGCATGCGGACTACTCCAGCTCCAAGATCCGAGCAAGCGTTCGGGTTGCCATCGAGGGTAGGAAAATTGCTGCATATCTTATTTTTTTTTTTAAAATAAAAGGCGTAAGATCTATCTCTACCGATGCTGATGCTGATATCGACCAGGCCTTCCGAGACTACGAGGACTTCCGCACAGGGCTTGGATGCTGCTTCAAGCCGCAGGTCAGTTCAATGGACCTCCTCCATACGCGACGGCCTGGTGCTCTGGTTGAAGCTGACTGGTATCCCTTTAGGATTCCTCGATATCGAGAAACTCATCGAGCATCGGCCCCCGTTGGATAAGCTTAGCTTCTGGAAGAGGCCTGCGATACCTCAGCGTAGGTCTAAGATGGTTTATTGATGTACTGTTCGTTCAACACGAACTCAAGGCACTAACGAACCCACCTTCTTCAGTCACCCTCTCCAAGTTCGACGAGTCTCACATCCCGCGTTTCGAGCCCCTGCACTGCGCCCGTCCAGAGTGCAAGAGCATCATCCGCGGCAGCATGTTTGTCTCGGCAGCTCAGGACCTCCCCGGCGTGGTCTGCGAGGACTGCTACCGCTCCACCTACTACGGCAACGGCGCCTTCGCCAAGGCCTACAAGCACTGCGTCCTCGCCGAGTCCATCACGCCTCCCGTGAGCCGGGCTATCTGCCGCTGCAAGGGCGTCCCCCACTTCGACGCCTCCGGCAGGGCGCTGGCCCTCTTCCCCGTCCCCAAGGCCAAGGCGGCCGAGCACCTCGACGTGGGCGGGGCGGGCACCGTCCAGTGCAGCCTCCTCAAGCTGGGCGAGATGGTCGCTCTGGCAAAGTTCAACGGGCTGCAGTCCGTGGTGGGCACGAAGAAGCCAGGCAAGCCTCCGCCACCCTCGTCCACGGCCAGCCCTGGCGAAGACACCGACAACGCGGGTGAGGGCGGCAGCGGCGGTAGCAAGAAGAAGACTGGAGGAAAAGGGAAACAGCAGCTCGATATCAAGACTGGGAGCAGCCTCCACGACTCGTCCAGCAGAACGGCCGCGTCGAGCTCGACGAGTGTTGTGACGGAGTCGATGGCGGACGACGACATTCCCCTGTTCTTCAGACGCTTCGCGACCAAGTATCCGTTTGGGAACGTGCACATGGCGTTGAGGGTCGGCCCATTGGTGATTGAGAACGGAGTAGCCCAGTAAGCTTCCAGGCTCTTGCTTGTCTTCAAAAGGATCTTCCCACCGACTGCTTTGATGCCTGGTCCGACTGCTGACGTCCCGCTCCACTTCTCCTTCAGTTCAAAGAGCGGCGCCCTGGTAACGCTCCGAGAGCTCCCAGTTTTCCAAGATCGATGCCCTCCATCCTCGAGCCGCGATCGAAGCCTGGCAGTCGGAGGGAGTTCGCCGCAGCGAGACGTCTGGCAGCAGCTGAACCGCCCCCTGAAAAGCCACAAGCGGTACAAGGCCATCATGAAGCAGGTCGTGGGCGTCCCCTTCACAGGGGTATTAGCCTCAGACGCAGACCGCGAGGCGGAGGCAGACATAGTCGACAGTCTGCTGGCAGCGAGCCGCCGTCCATTCGACGACCCCGGCCTGCCAGTCTCGGACCAGCGAGCTCTACTCGCCAGCGCCCTCGACCCCGCCCTGAAGAAGCTCAAGTCGTTGATTGGGTCCAGAGTCAAGCTCTACCTGGAGAGCATCGCACAGCGCCTGCTCGACCCAACCACGAAGCTGACCTGGAGCGTGACGACCAACAACTGCCAGAGCTTCTGCAACGCCCTCATCGACCCGAAGCTCTTCGGCCCACTCGTCAACGGGTCGCTGCAGCAACGAGAATTAAAGCCGGAGCAGCGGCTGCTCCCATCCGGCAAGGCGGCGGCGACAACAAGCCAAACAACATCCCCGCTCTACGTCATGAGCTTCGTCTGCCCAGACGAGGGCTACCTCCAGCGCGGCGTGGCGACGAAATACGACGTGCCCAGCGGCCTGACGGAGGAGTATCTCCTCCGCTTCCACTTCGGCCGGCACGATGAGGCCGACGTCATCGACACACAGCAGGAGTACTGGCACGACTGGGGCGCCTTCGGCGGGCCGCTGTACGCCCATCAAAGCTTGTTCCCCTGGGACTGCACCGAGGCGTACGGCCGCTACCCGACACGGTGCGGCGACTGCAACCTCGCCAAGCACGTCTGGGCGTTCCCCTTCGACTCCTGGTCCTTCGCCGCGCTGCACCTGACGCGCGATCGGCACCAGTACGCGCCCTCGTCGGGGCTTACGACTGCTGCTGCTGCTGTTGCTGATGCCACTACTACTACTTCTGCTATTACTGGTTCCAAGCTCGTCGCCAGCTCCTCCTCCTCCGACAACAACAACCCGCAGCAGTCATGGATGCGCAACCGCCTAACCGTCCTATCCGCCAGCGACGTCCTCTGCCGTGCCGCAGTAGCCATGGCGCAGACGCCGCGCTTCGCCCGCGCGACGGCATGGCTGCACAAAGACCAGAACAACAACAACAACAACAAAGACAAGGGGGCCGCAAAAGGAGTCGTAGCCGGACCCTCCAAGCGCCCTACCGGCCTCCTGGCAACGCACCCAGCCCTCGCACGCGTCAAGCTCGGCGGCATCCACCGCGCCCAGCCCTTCAGCCACTACTTCGAAGCCGGGACCTACAGCCACTACTTCCTGGCCGAGTGGGCTCTGCGTCCGCGCGCCGAGCAGATACAGGCTTATGAAGAACTGCGCGACGGACGGGTGCGGCTGCCGGACGTCGTGTACAGCGGCGGGACCGGCCGGTTTAGCTCGAGGGCTCGGGGTATCGGCGGTGGGTTCGACGGGTTCGGCGGTATGTTCGGTTTGGGTGCCGGGCTGGGCATTGCCGGTGATTCGGCCGGGATGGACGGGGCTGGTGATGCGGGGATGACGACCGGGTCTGCTTTTATGACGGCTGACGACACGGGGACGGCGCCAGAGGCGGGGGATGCGGGGGGTTGTGCGGTGGGGTGCGGGGCGAACTGTGGGAGTGGTGGGTGCGGGAGCGCTGAGGCTGGGGATGGGGGGGATTCGGGTGGAGGAGATGCCGGAGGAGGGGATTCAGGGGGAGGGGGGTGCGGT